>JASFAT010001831.1:0-70793 GCA_031353405.1 Baronia brevicornis
TCTTTACTCATCGAATGTTTCTTTAAATTGGTTATACTTAGTTGGTAATTTTTCTTTGTTCTAATATTGCGTATATTCAACAATTTCACTGGATCATACAACTGGGACAAATTTTACTTCAAACGACAATTATTCCTAAGGGATTTACATTAACTTCTTACAATCATTGGAAAATATGTAAAGGTATTTAGAATCAGCCATTTACAAATGTCATAAATATTTTAAATCTTGTACCAAATATAATTAATATCACGTTAAACGAAACGAACAAATCTTGATGTTTGTTTTCTATGTGACACTTATATTATCCAATCAAAAACAAGCTTATACGAAATACTACTTTATCATTGGCTCACTAAATCTAACATATAACAAAAATTGTAAATTAAATAGAATCTAACAAAATTACGACCCGAGAGTTACTAATGTAATGAAAAGCCTAATTTATTTAAAAATTTAACTTTTTACAATGTGTCATCGCAAATTAAGTGCCTAAATGTTATATTAATATTTTTTTAAACTAGTGTTAACGTGTTAAATGCTTTCGAAATGTCGAAAAACAAAATTGCGGCCCGGATTGACAGTCAAAGTGTAGAAGTAAAAACCAAGGTATGCTATAGCAAATCTTTAATTTCCTTCCTTGAAACAAAAGTTCACGATCTTGAACATCGGTATTTGTCGGTAGAGATTCCGACGTATTTGTTTTCTTTAGAGAAAGTAATTGCAATATGTTTTAGACATTCAATGTTAAAGCACCCAGATAGTAAGCGTATAATTTAAAACAGGACAATATACTCTTTAAGTTATTTTTTCTGTAATTCAATAATCTTTTGTTCCATTACCTATTACAGAGAACTTTTAAAATCTTTATGGCTCGTCACTGAAATTTGACTTCCAAATTATAGTTTTTTTTGTTGTATTACTGAATATAAATATTAAAAAAGGAATACGTGTACATTTGAATTTACATAAATTTTAAATTATTAAGATTAATCAACGTAAAGAAAATTTTACACTATTAAGTTTATCTAAAATATTTTCATAATAGGGTTAATAAAAAGATTGTTAAAATGTTTTTATTAGATTGTTAAAAAGGCTTTCATTGTAGAATGTTTTTTCAAAATAGAAATAAATTTGGCCATTTACTGTGGTTAAACTGAGAATGCATATTTTTTTAATATAACAAGAACATCTCAGGATATTTTTTTAAATATTAAAAAAATATGCAATATATACCTTTTATATTTTATGTATTCTGAATGTGATGAACACTTTGTACATCTTGAGACCTGAAACTTAATTTTAATGTTGATATGTAATTGTAGTTTGGGCTGAGATTTAAAGCCAGTACCCATGTCTCAGAAATCAGGTTACTCTAATCACTGAATCAAGTAGCTGTTAATAATTCAGAATGACTTTAGTCATTAATTTGTAGAAATAGAAGCAACCACAGAGTCTGCCTTCTCTATCAACGACACATGACTACTCTGCTGCAAATAATCAGTCATACTTGCAATCATCAGTCATCTATTCTAAGATATATCACATACAGTTGGGAATGTTAGTTCAGGTGTAATGATGTGGTGATTTTCCACCTAGAGGAAGCTATAAAATGGTTTTGTTACTTGCCAAAATAATCTATCCATTGTAGTAATAGGTAATGCTGGATGGTAGTTGGCATTATACAAAACATAGTTTGGAATCCCCTTTCCTGCCAGATATAGTGACAATCTGACAAAAACTGAATGTGTGAAATGCTTAGAAGATAAGATTAATTTAGGCAAATATTGATAAGTCACTAATGATAAGGCTAATAACAGATTTAGGTGGCATTAGTTGACAATATGAAGTGGAAAAAATTCTGTAAATGAATAAGTACTTTCTGAATAGCATCAGAATAGCTAGCAGGTTACAGGATAGTGAAGAACAAACTTATTAAGCAAAACTATAACTAGTTTACTGTATGACATGTACTTTGTCCTTTTAGTGATATCAGTTTTCACTTCTAACTATATGAAATAATCTCTAGTTAAGTTCCCCCATAAATCTTGTTGATGTTGCAAGGTATGGGAGTGAAATTGTAGACTTGAGACTTTGTCCCAATTCAGGCTTTGAATCCACTTATTTTCACTATTGGTTTCGATGGTATTTGCGAACCATTAGGACATTGGAAGCTTTAATAAATATCCCTACACATTTCTCAAAGGCTGGAAATGCTTCTGTAATAACTATGGGGCTGCAAATATTTATGAGTGACTTTGCTTGCTTTCCATCAGGTGATAAACTTGCAGCATTTGTTTTCCTGTTCCTGTAATTTTCCTTTCACCAACAGTTTGATGCAGAGTTCCGTCGCTTCTCTCTCAGTCGTACGGAGAAACTCAAGTATGAAGACTTCAAAGCGCTGATAGAGAAGCTTCACCGACTCCACGATGTAACCTTCCTCATATCATACACGGACCCTCGGGATGGAGACCTATTGCCGATCAACAATGATGATAATCTGGCCAGAGCGTTGCTTACAGCGAGGCCGTTGCTTAGGGTCATCATACAAAGGAAAGGTAAGTCTTGTATTGATATTTATTGATCATTATCTGCCTATGCCGGTCCAAGTCCGGCTCCATGTAGAATAAACACCACAAAAAAAACAATATGAAATGACACTAACGTAACCCTAAAGTATATGCTTACGTTAGGGTCACATTGTTTCCGTGAGTTGCGTTCGAGGCGACTACGAGAGCAGCAGCATCTACGGAGTAGTAAAAACCAATCTATCGCCTCCAATCCGATTTAATGGTGCCCACGACAAAGGGAATCCCAGCGTGCGGTTGGGAACGTAAAGCGTTCGCGCAGGTCAGCATCACCTGATCTCTCAGTAATATCTGAGTCGATCAACTGGCCTTCGACCACTAGGTCAACACAGATACGCCCTCTTCACACTCCGATCCTCGCCCGTTCTATCTCTCTAAATAAGTATATAACTATATTATTAATAAACAAACTTATAACAATAATATCATTATATGCGTTATTAATCCTTCGTGACGTAACCAAGGAAAGGAACCTCACGATCCTAGCTGTGCACACTACGGCTGCTTTTTGAATTTTGAATTTAACCCACATATCTACACCCAATTTGGACAGATATACGTTCAAATTTTTACAAATAAGTCCAATTTTAGATACTACTATGGATTGTATCCATACATATCCAACAGAGAAATCAACATACCACATGGCGGAGATCTCATGCGTAAAGTTAATTAATCTATTTTCTTTTTCCACTTTTATAAGATTCTCGTCATGTGAAATAATAATATCCACGGTCATTGCCTCGCGTGTAGTTCAATCCACTATCACGATATCAGGCTTATTTGCAACAAAATGCATATCCGTGATAACGGATCGATCCAAGTATAATGTGACGCGGCAGTTTTCGAGAACTGACTTTGAATCGTGTTTATTATAATCAGGTACCTCCTGCTTGCACAGGTTATTATTATTATTATTATTTATATTACAAAGTATGTACAGACGTAACGACCTACATCGCTGTAAAGGTAGTTAATTAGCATAGAATATGACACGCCCATACGCGAAACATTATTATTCAATACGTTATTGTTGTGATGAGGTAGATAATGGTTCGTCGTTTTTTTTTTCATTTACATTGTCGCGTGCCGTGTTAGCTGGTTGGTTATATTTCTTCGTCTTATTTAATGGCAATTAGCAATAACTGTTATGCCAATGTCAAGTAAAACAATAACAAGTTTCATCCTACTTATATCCTACTTTCCTACTTAATATTATAAATGCGAAAGTTTGTGAGTATGTATGTTTGTTACTCTTTCACGAAAAAACTACTGGACGGATTTGGATAAAACTTTACAATAATATAGGTTATACATCGAAATAACATATAGACTACAATTTGTAATGATTTTATGTAATTTTTTTGGTCGTAATATAACGATACATGTCAATTAAGTCGGAAAAAAATCTGGCCTCTGAGTGCTATCTTGGCGTACGTTGCCTAAACCATTGGAGTTACACAAAGATGATGTACCGTAGGATTGTTGGTCTTGAATAGTTCTAAATAAAAGTCCGCGACAGCATATATCTACCTTTTATGTGGAAGCCACTATAACCATAATTGTGAAGCAAAATTAAGTAAAAAAAATATATATTTATTTAAAATGATCTGTCACGAAACTTAATATGGCAGACCAAATTCCACGCGAGCGAAGCCGCGGGCAAAGGCTAGTGATATATAAAATTAGCTTGACACGATAAGTCTTGATAATGTGGTTGCCGTTCTACCAAAACTTGCATGGACTTTTGCAGTTAAGTTAAAAAGAACACGATACAAGCATTTATTTCGTTTCACTTCACTACGGTTATATCAAATTATATTGAGTAACCACCATAATTATACAATATACCTGATAATAACATGAAACAATAAAAATTAAATAAAAACTCAACGTTACTACTGTAGTGATACATTAATGTATGACTAATATAATAAATAATATTTATATTACTTCTTTATAGATTCGTAATTTTAAAATTTTATAATTTGTTTTATAAAAACAAAAAGATTAGTTCATCGGCATAAGAAATTGAAATTATTATATATTGAAACATAAAATGTAAAGTGAAAAGTGTGATTTTTTTATGGCATAGGAAGGCAAACGAGCAGGCGTGTCACCCGATGGAAAGCAACCAACGCCGCCCATAGACATCCGCATCGCCACAGGCAGTGCGGAAGCGTTGCCGACCTTAAAGGAAAGTGAAATTATGGGAGTGGGAGGGGTAATGGGAATCGGAGAGGGAGTGGTAAGGGGAGGGTGTTGGACCTCCGAAACTCAGACCGCTCACCGTACGAAGCGCGGTAGCTAAGCTACCACTCAGACGCCGGTTTTCTGCGGGAGTGTGGTGGTTCCCCGGGCGAACCGGCCCATTCATGCTACAGACAAATAATATGCCATTCTTGACAAAGTATTCGTCTGCAGCGTGGTTCTACCACTAGTATGATTAAAGTATGAATAAGATGTAAATTTACAATGAATAGAAAAATAAATTAATTTCATTTTATAGAATATATATCCCCCTAAAGATCCCGCCAAAGTAGTACTGCTGGCACGCTTACTCACTACATCAGTGAACTTCGCTTGGAAGTCTTGGTTGAAATCTTTATTAGAATTTTTATTAAATATTTCAACTAAGCTAATACTGCTTTATAATTAAGAATCCTACTAATATTATAAATGCGAAAGTTTGTGAGTATGGATGTATGTTTGTTACTCTTTCACGAAACAACTACTGGACGGATTTGGATGAAACTTTACAGTAATATAGGTTATACATCGGAATAACATATAGGCTACAATTTGTAATGATTTTATGTATTTTTGGTCGTAATATAATTTTACTAATAAGTAAATAAAAATATTTAAAATGATATGTCACGAAACTTAATGTGGCAGACCAAATTCCACGCGAGCGAAGCCGCGGGCAAAGGGTAGTTAATATATAATTAAGAAAATACTATTATTATAATATTACAATGTTAGGTAGATTACAATACGTTAGATTGTTTACGCAAACCTTATTAATTAGACTATTCATCTTCATATATGGACAGTCAAAAGTTTTACTTAGCTAAGATCCGCGACAAGCAAAACAATAACAGAAAATTAACAATGTGTGTTTTTCTGTTGGGTTAAGTGGATTTATTTGGAACTTAAACTAAAAACTTACCGAAAATCGGCCATCAATTCTCCACCCACCAACCACTATACACAACGCCAAACACACACTATCACTTTTCCATCTTGTACACGACACGTGTTTCGCCCTAACACGAGGCATCTTCAGGTATAGTAGACTCTACGGAAGACAACCGAAAACTTTTCGGTTGTCTTCCGTACACCAACAGAAAAACACACATTGTTAATTTTCTGTTATTGTTTTGCTTGTCGCGGATCTTAGCTAAGTAAAACTTTTGACTGTCCATATAGTGATGGATTTCCGCAAAGTAACGCCTGACTCCATTAATAATCTTCATCTTCAGTTCGACTATTGACCTGTATCTTCTAGCACTAGCTTTTAAATAGAAATTAAATGAGAACCTAACCTTACCACATGGATCGTCACGGCTGTCTTGAGTGAGATCCTTTTAATGCCGTCACACTACTACATAGGCTTATTACCTCAAATGTTTTGTCACTCTTCTATTTTTTACTCAGTTGTTAATTGGTTTTTTTCCCTCTAAATGCCATGTATGTGTGTGTGCGTCGTTAATAAAGATGTCGTTCATTCATAAATTAGTTGGAGGGGTAAGCAAGACTTTTCTGGTTTATATATTCTTGGGTCTTTGGCCATTGGAATATTCTTTGGCACATTAACGTTAATTTTTTTTATGGGGTAGGAAGGCAAACGAGCAGGCGTGTCACTTGATGGAAAGCAATCAACGCCACCCATAGACATCCGCAGCGGCATAGGCAACCTTTAAGGAAAGTGTCATTGGGTCTTTACTAAGTTATTCCGAAAATATGTGTAGTACTATACTCTAATTTGTTAGCATAATTTTTAATTTGATTGTTACCTATGATGTTGTTTGATGATGTATTGTGTATTGTGTGTTACTTGAATAAACAAGTTATCTACATGTCTAATTTATCACACATGGTGTTGGGTACGTCACTTGTACGGAATTAGTAAGCCACGTTCATGGTACAGTGGGCGCCCGGTTATTTCAACTGACGGTTAGCCAACTGTGACGGGTTCTGGTTATTCGCTGCATTGTGCGTCTCTTTGGCGCAGTGATCCTCAACCTTTTGTAGCCGAGGACCGTCCAGCGTTCGATAATTTCACCTCGGACCACGAGGGATGAGGGGATTGATTATTTATGTTTTATTGTTCTTATTTCCACACCTTTCTTCCATCAAGTCCACAACGCATGCAAGCGTGCCGATCGTCCCGGGATCAGGCTCCCCCAGGTACTAAAGTGCCTTACCTCAGCATGCGGGGCTCTGCTGGGGCTCACCTCCATCCTCCTTTACGGCTTGTGGGATTCATTATGATGAATTCATATACCTAATTCGAGAAGCGATGAACGGAGAGCCGTTTCGCTAGGATGAATATGAGAGCAAGGATGGATGAAAAGATGACGGAAGCAAGGAAGGTGTGTCGGGATCGTAACGTTAAGTGTCTTCTGTAAGTCACTTATCGGTTGTCTTCTAGTCTACTATATATACCTGATGATGCCTCGTGTTGAGACGAAACACGTGTCGTTTGCAAGGTGTAAAAGTAGTAGTGTGTGTTTGGTGTTGTGTATAGTGGTTGGTAGGTCGAGAGTTGCTGACGGCCGTTTTTCGGTAAGATTTAGTTTAAGTTCCCTGTAAATCCACTTCATCCAGCAGGAAAACACGCATTATTAATTTTCTATTGTTGTTTGCTTGTCGCGGATCTTAGCTAAGCTAAGCTAAGCTATTTTCAAATTTCCGCAAAGCTAATGCCTGACTCCATTAATCAACGAATATACCTTTTTGTTTGTGAGTTTTTACATTACTCACAATCTACAATAGTCTAAAAGTAAACAGTCTCGGCTGTATTATTTAATTGAAATGGTAATTAAATTTTTAGGTGGGTCTCATGTTGTAGCAAATGACAATGAGTGTGTGTGTCGATGACTTAGAGCGGAGATAATTTGATGCAAACGATGAGATGAGTCATTTATAATTCCCGTTAGTGAGTTAAGTTACCTTTTGCGACGGGTTATTTTATGGAATAGAAAGGACACACAATTGTCTCAAAGGTCGGCAACGCTTTCGCACTGCCTGTAGCGCCGCGGATGTCTATGGGTGGCGTTGATTGCTTTCCATCAGGTAACACGCCTGCTCGTTTGCCTTCCTATGCCATAAAACAAATTTAATTTAATTTCTAAGAATTTGAATTATACATTCACTAATTTGATAAGCTAAACGATCATTATCTAGTAAGTATAGTATCATATTATTATTATTAATAATAATAATAATTTTTTATGTAAGATATAGGCAAACGCGCAAGCAGTTCACCTAATGGTAAGCAACAATCGGCGCCCACGAACACCCGCAGTACTAAGGGCACTGCATATAAGAAATTGATATATATATATATATATATATATATATATATATATATATATATATATATATATATATATATATCAATTTCTTATGCCGGACAGGTGACTTGTCTATCGAAAGACGTCAGTGGAACTAATTTTTTGTTTTTATAAAACAATTTATTTCTTTTTTATTTTAAATTTTAAAATTACGAATTTTAGAAGAAGAAATAAATAAAAAGAAGAAGAAAGATATAAAAGATTTTAATATATTCAATTATATTCAATTATTCATTGATATACATTTATCAATGTATCACTACAGTACCATAACTCTGCCACTATAAATTCATTCTTTATACTCCAAAAAGACAGTTTAGTCATATTCGTATGTGTTGATACAACCAGAACAAATCTCCGTTCCGCTTTATTCTCTCGGAAGTGGTGGTGATTCATTTATTTGTTGCGATGATGTATCCTCCATTCATACCCGAACGCATCCCACAGCCGGCGTGCGTAACGAGTGTCTATGGTTTGGTGCTGTATCTACTTTTATATATATATATATATATATATATATATATATATATATATATATATATATATATATATATATATATATATATATATATATATATATATATATATATATTCACGCCTATCCCTCGAAAGGGGTTGGCAGAGACCACAGAGCTCCATCCGCTACCATTCATCGCACTCCATTGGTCGCTTCTCGCCCTCGTGAGAATCAGGACGTGGCGGGTGGCGAACCACGTCGCCGTCATTTTTCAACAGATTAGGTACATTAAATTCGTCTTAGTGAATCCCACGAGTCGCTAGAGAGGATGGAGGTCAGCCCCATCAGAGCCCTGCATGCTTAGGTAAGGCACCATAGTACCCGGGGGAGCCCGATCCCGGGACGGTCGGCACGCTTGCGACTAAGCTCGCCCTTAGCCATGCATCTTTTGGCACGTTAGACCGTGGATTGGCGGAGAGGAAGGAAAAGGATAGAGAAGAAAGGAAAGGGCAGGAACGGAAAATGCGGATTGGGGGGTTACCAGACTCGGAATAAATATTTATAAATCCATATATATATTTATTCCGATGCGGGAATCAAACCCGCGACCATTGACTCCGTGGGCGGAGTCAATGGTCGCGGCCCCGCCACTGAGCCAATCGGTCGTCTACTTCGAAATGTTTTCAGTATCAATGCTTATATAGTATCAAAGTGAATTTCGTGTTTTGCATCCTGACGAACGACTTGCGATGGTGAATTATACAATATAGTTCGATTAAGCCGTATAAGTGAAGTGATATGAAATAAATGCGTGTATCGTGACTTTTTAAGTTGACTGAAAAAGTCCATGGAAGGTTTTGGTAAAATAGCCACCATTTTATCAAGACGTAACGTGACAAGCTGACTAGTTAGTTACATTTGATTTTATTGTATTTTACTTGACACTGGCATAATAGTTATAACTAATTGCCAACAAAGAAAAGGGGATGCAACGTCGATAATATATTAATATGTCAACTGGGGAGCTAGTGGGGAGGGGGCTTAGTGTGGGAGTAAAAGGCGAGTTGACTACAAAAGTCCATAGAATGTTTTGTTAGAAAAACCACCATTTTATTAAGCGGTAGAATAACTAGCTTACTAGTACATTTCAAGATATTTGATATTATTGTATTTTACTTGACACTGGCATAATAATTATAACTAATTGCCATCAAAGGAAAAAAAAAAAGTGTACAGTTACTTTCAGAAATATAATTACATTAATAATAATAAGGCACTATTACTTTTCACAACTTAACTTTTGTTACTTTCACACAATTAGTATCGCCGGCACGCGTCCATCGTGTACCATCTCTAACAGTTTGCCCAAGATAGTTCAGTGGTGTTATGCTTTCGATTTACATTTGCTAGATTATGTCGAGTTCAAAACCCGCTCCTGTTCCCGTTAACTTGTAATTTTTTTATTTAGTTTCAATTAGTCTCCCAATGTATTCAAAGTGTGTCCATTTGGATTGCAGTCTTTTATTTTTTGCGTTGACAGCTTCTTTTTTTTTATGGGATAGGAGGGCAAACGAGCAAGCGTGTCGCGTGATGGAAAGCAATCAACGCCGCCCATAGACAACCGCGACACCGCAGAAGTCGCGGAAGCGTTGCCGGCCGGAACGTATGTAAAGGCTTGTTTTTTAAAGGTTCTAATATCATGACTTACTTTTGACTTATGTTCCTATGTCCCCCATGTGGGGTAGAGGGCGTTCACAGTGCTCCGCCATCGCGTTCTATCCTGAGCTGCGCGCTTTATTTCGCTCCAGGTCATTCCGATGCTTCTGCTATCAGCTATCTATCGTCCAATGTCATATCAGTTCGGAAATAACGCTGAAGATACCCGAGTTCCTAGGAGTGGTAGTGCGTGGAAATGAACTTATTTTTAACTGCATTTTTTTTATATACATAAACCCCTTGCAAATGCGAAGGAGGGAATTTTTATATAAGGGCTAAGTGGATAAAAAAATTCGATAAATTTGCACATCTTTCGTATTATCTTAAGCACACTATTTTTTTTTTAATTATTTATAAAGGAATGATTCAAGTCAATTAAACACATGTACCCATATCTAAATCAGGATAGTTTTATATATAACTAACCTAAGATAAGATCACAGTGAGAACATGACTTTTATACAGAGCCCATATATCGCTAGAATTCGCTACAACCTTCTTAATATAGCGAAGCCTTCGCGTGCTCTCTGAATGAAACGTTCACAAGAACACGCAATGGAGGAAATCGACTGACTAACTGGTCGACCTATATGTTATTTATAATAATAATAATAATTCTTTATTTGCATAATGTGAGGTGTAACAAGATGAAAAAAAACGTATGAAAGCTTCATCACATTGCCTCTTATGGCGTACAAATTTCATTAATTATTACATACTATTAAAATAACTAAAACAATTATTACAGATCTAAATACATAACTAAACTATTATATTATCATTAAAATTATAATTTATTATTACATTTATATATCACTTTGTTTATCTATTACATACATTTGATCGATTTTTTAAAGTAAAAAAGTCCTTAATATTATAAATATTGGCATCTATTAGTCATTCATGAAGCCTTTTTTGAATAATGTTGTGTTCAATTGTTTTAATTCATGAGGTATATTGTTGTAGATGCGTATACACATGAACAGGCAGCTATATATACCTATTTTTGATTGTAAATAAAATCGCTTCCATACATCGGCGTTTATTAATTTATAATACCGATTCAACTTTGGGCCTTAACAATCAGTGAATATTGCCAATTTTAAGTCAGTCATAGGAGTGTAAAAACTCAACAAACAATAATAGATTTAAAGAGGAAGTTAAAAAAAATGATCATATATATAAAAAACGCAAGTTCATATTGCCTACATACTCATACTTGTTATCGATGCTTTAGTACATTCTAACTAACTTTGTTGTCACAGCGAACCAAAATGGATCTTGGCCTCCGAACAGATCTTACGCCACCGTGCCCTGGCGACCCACATACGCTCTCTTGACTGCGCGATTCTCCCCCATCCTCTCAATGTGGCCCAGCCAACGAAATCGATGAGCCTTAGTCACTCCTATTACATTGGGTTGGGCCACCAGATGCTCGATTTCAACTGCCATCATCACTTTTGGTTGGGGCTAGGATCTTTCGGAGGACATTACATTTCATTGATTTAGTACATTCGATAATGCTATTGTTAATTAATGTTATATGAAAACAATTTATAAAATATGTAAACTATATTAACAATTTCATCGTTTGCAATTTGCGGCGCATTAAATTTGCTATTTCTAGTTATTCTATTTCGAAACAGCCCGTTTGTGACTAATATTGGAACTCATACGTACTTATTTCGTAATTAGCGAATGATTCGCAACATTCCTCTGGTGTACTGACAGTCTTCGCTTTTTGAGATTCGTGGGTTCGAGTCTCTGACACACGAGAAATAAAAATAAATTATTTGAGACGACACGAAACAAAACAACGAATATAAAGGAAACTAAATAAAATTCATTACTGGCCCAAGAAAATATCCAACGAACGCCTTCTGGATCTTTTTCACGAACCGCCGATTGGACTTGAAATCTTGCGCCGCAAGTGCACTTGGAAAGGCCACACTCTCCGAAGGGACCCCGATCACATTCCCAGACAAGCGTTAGAAATAGGAATTCCCAAGGGAAAAGGAAGCGAGGCCGACCCAAACACACCTGGAAGCGCTCCGTAGCGGCCGAGATGAAATCCATCGGATTGACGTGGCCTGAAGTGAAGCGCGTCGCTCAACACCGATCGCAATGGAGAAGCACAGTGGATGCCCTATGCCCCACCTCGGGGCCATAGGACCATAAATGAAATGATTGAAATAAAATTCATAGAATTTAAACATTTCCCGTAACTTCATTCCAAGCACGACTACTCTATGGATCAATCTACCTTCGGCGGTATTTCCAAACTGATACGACATTGAAAACTATGAGGAATTTTATTAAACCTAATTTGTAACAAAAAGGACGGCGACGTGGTTCGCAACCCGTCACGTCCTGATTCCCACGAGGGCGAGAATCGACTAACGGAGAGCCGTTACGGTACGATGAATGTGAGAGAAGGAAGGTGTGCAGGGATCGTAGCGAATGTGGTCTCTGCCTACCCCTACGGGAAACAGGCGTGACGATATGTATGTATATTTGATCTATATCCTAATTATTTATAAATTCTGCCATCTGACCCCCCCCCCCCCTCCCATACCTGTAGGCCATACATATATTTATTCCGATGCGAGAACATGTGACCGATTATTATCACTATTATTTTTTTCTGATGCTCTGCTTCATCGCGTTCTATTTCTGTCTGCGGTCAACTCGAAAACAATGTGTGGTTAAACTATTGTTATTTGTCTTCAATTAAATCAGCCTTGAGTTTGGTCTTGCCGGTTCTACGAGGCGGCTCAATTGACGATGAGAGTAATATAATGTGCCAGTCGTACTACTACAGCGACACACGGCATCTTTAGGGGATTTTATCTTCGATAAAAATATTTTTTTCCAAATGAAATTAATTTATTCGTCTCTTCACTGTACATTTATATCTTATTCATATTTTATTAATTTACATTTTTACATATTTTACTACCTGACCCGGCAAACTTTGTACCGCCTCAGAATCAATTAATATAAAAGCTGAACGATAATTGCAGAATGATTCCTTTAGTAAAAAGTGCGGTCAAAACTTAACAGGAACAAAAAGAAATCGTAATCAATAAAAAACCAAAATTCAAAACCAAAGAAATGAAACAAAACTTCACTTTTGAATTTAATTTGATTTCTGAACAACGGGACGAACATCAAATATTTGACAGGTAGGAATAGTTTCTAAGGGAAAACGAAATTGTTGCTTTTAATATATTCCTAATATTTTTATCATATTTACTCACCTTTTAAATCTTCCCTGGACTTCCAAAAATAATTCGAAACCAAAATTAGCCAAATCGGTTTAGCCGTTCTCGAGTTTTAGCGAGACTAACGTACAGTAATTGATTTTTATATATATAAATATCTCAGTTTCTTACAGATGAGATGTCTATTGAAAGATGTCAGTCGAACTAATGCATTTTTTGTTTGTATAAAACAATTTATTTCCTTTTTATTTTATAATTACGAATTTAATAAGAAGTAATGTAATATAAAAGGTTTTAATATATTCAACAAAAAAGTTTTATTACATTAGTGATACATTTATCAATGTCAACGTTTGACGTGGCCTTTCCTAAAAACTTCCGCAATTTGGTCAACGTATGTTTTCCTTGGTCTTCCCCTACCGACCCTTCCATCCACGTCTGCAACTTCTTTTGCCAGTCGTCTTTTATCCATCCTCGGTATGTGTAGGCTTACCATACGTCCCGGTTTGACCGGGATAGTCCCGGTTTGAGATCCCAGTCCCGGCGTCCCGGTCAAACTTGAACAGCCCCGACACCCCAACCAATCGTTCCCCCGCGCCTCGCCGCGAAATTTTATATTCACATTTATTAATATGTTTTCTATTCATAATAATTTTGATTGCATTTCAAATATGAAAAACACAAATTAAGCGAAAAGCAAAATGAAAATGAGCCTCTTTCTCTTCTGCGTCCCGGTTTGGCTCTTCGTAATTATGGTAAGCCTAGGTATGTGCCCCAACTATCTAAGGATCCCTTTCTCAACTTTTATCACTGGACCTTCTTTTAATCGACATCGCTCACTTATATCTCACTTTGTCGATGAAACATTTATTTTATATTCAGTGTAAATGAGACCAAATTCTGCAGTTAATTGTGTAAATAATAAAATAATGATATTGTTGTGTTGATGTAACTTTTTTTATAATATGTGTATGTATGCGCACATTCTGCAGTTCGTTGTATACATTTAAAAAAGCTTGAGAACACCCCTCATTACAAGTAAGGGTGTTCCAAGAAGTTCAAGTGAGTCAACGAGACAACAACGTGAGTGAGTGTCTGAGAAGCCAGTGTCTCTCAATGGAATTGTTACTCAGGTGTTACTCAAATGTTTAAAAACGCAAGCCGAAGTCCAAATAGCTAACACGCCTCACGGCGCCCACTTTGGGAACCCCTGCCATGGATATTGGTAATGCGGTGCCTTGTTTCAATATCAATATCAGCCCGCGGCAGTCCACTGCTGGACGTAGGCCTCACTCAAGGCACGCCACCTATGGACACGGTTGTCGGAGAACCGACAATCGCTGGAGTGGAGACCGCGACTCGGCAAACGTAGTGTGGGACGCCTCCCTGGTAGATGGAGCGACGACCTTCGCAAGGCGGCTGGCAGAGACTGGATGCGTGTAGCCGAAGATCGTGTGCCTTGTTTATTGTCCTAATATTTAATATGGATCTTTACTTAATTATTTTATTGATCTTCCTAATCTTTTCCTCCCTAATTAATTTTCAGGCGACAGCCTGGAAGAGCTGAACGGCTATGGCACCATGCGGCCGAGAAACATCATATCCTCAATATTGAGCGGCACTCCAGCGAAGAACAAGGGTCTCGCCATATCCAACCCACACGATTTTAGGATGGTGAGTTTCATTTGTTTTCCTTTTTAATATCCTTTACATGTCCTACAACTAGACATAAAACTACCACGCTTCTCAAAGGCGAATTGATGGAACACCCAGATTCGTAATAAATAACTGTAGGCTATATATAATAGGTAAAATTCGTAATAATATATCTATTATAATGATAATAATTCTTTATTCGCATAATGTGAGGTATAACAAGATGAAAAAAGACGTTTAAAATCTCCATCACATTGCCACTCATAGCGTACAAATTTCATTAATTATTTATTTATTTGTTTATAATGTCAACTCTATATAAATTATATACACGTATAGACACATAGAGATCTAAATACATAAGTCGCTTATGTTTTTTTTAAACAGCTCATATATGTCCCGCTGCTGAGCACGGGCCTCTCCATTTCTGGAGGAACGGACGTTAAACCACCACCACGCTTGTCCAATGCGGATTGGTGGGGTTACCAGACTTGGAATAAATATTTGTAATCCATACATATATTTATTTCGATGCGGGGATCGAACCCGCGACCATTGCTCCGAGGGCGGAGGGCCAATTGGTCGCCCGCTTATGATTACAAAGCATTAAATTATTATTTATCCCGATGTGAGAATTAACCAGCGACTGTTGTAGACAGATTAACAAATATAGACTTACGCATTCCTACCTTCATTATATCAATACATATATATATATATATATATATATATATATATATATATATATATATATATATATATATATATATATATATATATATATATATATATATATATATAATGTTCGCAATGACAGAATTACAGCAACCACTAGGGTTTTCTCAAGAAGAAAATTCACATTTTTATAGTATCTTATAGCTACTGAAAAGGATAAGGCATCAGAAAAATAAAAAATTGCTTTAGTCATGCATATAATAGGGAAATATGTCAGAGAAATTGCCCATATGGGCTGTGAGAAAAAGATCATTACGATTATTATATATGAATATACCATATTATTAAATGTGATTTGATGATAGCAGGCGTGTCACCTGATTCCGCAGCGCCACAGGGGACAACATTTTGGGAGTAGGAGGGAGAGGATGTTGGGCATCTTAACTCAGGCCGCTCGCCGTACGAAGCGCGGTAGCTAAGCTACCACTCGAACGCCGGTTTTCTGCGGAAGTGTGGTACTTCCCCGGGTGAGCCGGCCCATTCATGCTACAGAGAAATAATATGCCATTCTTGACAAATTATTCGTCTGCAGCGTGGCTCAACCACTATAAATTTTTATCACTTTCAGGTTTCTGCAATCATCGACGTTGACATAGTTCCGGAGACGTGTAGGAGGGTGAAACTGCTCAAGCACGGCTCCGATCGACCTTTGGGATTTTTCATAAGGTATATTTTACTTACTTACTTTGCCAGCACACAGACCCAAATAGTGTCGTGGCCGATGCTAGACCGCGATGTGTCGATGTTGACCTCTCGCTAATTGGCTGCCCGAAGCTTCCTCAGGTCGGCTATCAACCCATCGCTTCATCACTACTTAGGCTAACCGACCGGACGGTTACGGTATGAACTTAAGCCTTTGGTTTTCAGTTTCGAATATCAAGGCAATGTCCACCATTATACTAAAGCCGGGTACTCATCAGCGAGCTGTAACCGTATCGGTTGCATGTACTGGTACCAAAAAACATAATGTGTACATGGTTCGCAAACCTGTTGCGAGCGGTTGCGAGCGACGATTGCAACGTACTCATTTCTGTATCCGTAACGTTGCACGTAACCGTAACAGTACCCATACTGTGACCAAAAACATCACACATTAATGAGTACCCGGCTTAATACGGCCCTATTGATTGAGGTTCTGTTAAGTACCTACCGTAGAAATGGCTTTGCTTCTTCTCTATTCAGGTGATAATTGTTACATTAAAACCTGTATCTAAATTTATGCTTATTTATTATGCTCGACTTTTTAACACTTGATTGTCCAAGAAGTCATTTTGACTGCTTTTTAAATTTATTTACAAAAAAAACTATATTTATACTGATGCAATTATATTGTTTTCAAATATATTTCGTTATAAATATATTTTTTTCCGATAAAAAAACAGTCAGAATGACTTGCTGAGGAATCTAGTGTTAAAGAAAGTATTTCTCCAGGGATGGCACGTCAGTCCGGGTAACTCCGAATGGAGTGGAACGTTCCCCGGGCATTTTCATTTCGCGGTTGGTGCCCGGCGGACTTGCGGAGTCTACGGGGCTTTTGGGCGTCAACGATGAAGTTTTGGAGGTCAACGGCATCGACGTCTCCAATAAAACCCTCGATCAGGTATTGTTATTCTTCTTATCTTTCAATGTAGAGCAGTGGTACTCAAACTTTTTTCATAGGGCCACAAACACCCCCCGACTTCCTTAGTTTTGACTTCAACAACGCCATTATGTTCCAGGTGACAGACATGATGGTGGCGAACTCTTCGAATCTGATCATCACAGTGCGGCCGGCCAACCAGAGGGCTGGCCCTCCCCCCGCGGAGACGATCTCTCGTCACTCGCAGCCTTCCAGCGAACACGATGACGATAGGTGAGAACAATCTTTTTCTCGAATCTCATGTGCTTCTTTTTTGATAGCAGAACAGGCAAACAAGTTAAAGGTCTCCTGGTGGTAACCGATCATCGCCGCCCATAAATATTCGCGCTTTTGCCGGCCTTTAACGAACACATACGCTCTTGGTATATTCGTGGGTTTTTACAGCCTGGATCATCATCCAGGTTGTAAAAACCCCCGCTGTAATTCTTCATGTAAGGCTAGTTACGATTCTGCTTTTTTTATTTATAAATAAAAATATTCAAATCAGTAAACTTGGATTTTTAAACAATATGGCCAATAAGACTTCAGTTTATTCTTTTTTATTTTTTCGCTTAGATTCTCTGTAGGAAACATATAGTAGTTTCTGGTAATTTGGCATTTAACAAAAATCTTTTATTTTGTTCGTAAAGTTAACTCACAAGTAAAAAGTAATATTAAAAAAATTAAATCAATTCCTACTACTACTACTACTCCGCTGGCTCAGTGACCCGAAGTGAAGACTCACTCCGAAAAGAGTCATCCATCTTATGTGTATATATATTTATTGACATTCATTTAATAAATACATCTTGTTTCCAGATTCGATCAAGACGAACAAGATGAAATCGTGGACTTGACAGCTGTCACACTAGAAGATCAGCCCGAACCTTCCGGATTTGCCCAAACCATCCCAGCCAAGGACGATGGCCAAGTATTACATCTCTAGTATATACTGAAAAGGTACCAACAGGCGAGGAGAAATCAGGTGATTTTGAACTCCACCTCAAAGGTTATAGGTGTCAAAACGGCAAAATGACATTCCAAATTAGTATTCGCACGGTGCAGTGTATAAGTGATCATTCCATTTTAGATTCTAACTAACGGACCCAAGTCTCAATATTGACTGGGTATTGGTTTGTACTTATTATACACATTCCATTGTGCGCTTTAAGTTTTTATGAATACGTGTCAAAATAGTTTATCTTATAAGACGTCACAATATATACATAAGACTTAGCAATAATGCAATAAAGAATCCTATGAGGATTAAGGTAGGTCCATATATTATGCAAAAAATAGAAACATTTTTATATCTACTTACAATTTGAAACGTTATTTATAAAAAGCGGTTTTATATTCTGTAGGCACCAGAAAAAAAAATACCTAAAAAGCATATAAGAGGCCTTTTGGAAAATACAGTTTATTAATATTGTCATCTTATAAATTTTAAGTTTCGGAAGAACGATAAGCAGATCATCGGGCTTTTAAAATAAATTGCATAATGCCCACTGCCGAATTCCACAACCATACAACTCGCCGTAAAGGAAATTTTCATCCTCACCATCTGGATGAGTGGCGATCTACTACGGTGGGCTTCTCTCGAAACCCCTTTCCACGCACCACCACTCTGTGGAACCAGCTACCATCGACCGTCTTTCCGAACCAATACGACATTGGAACCTTCAAAAAACAAGTCTACATACATACCTAAAAGGCCGGCAACGCTTCCGCGACTCCTGCGGTGTCGCGATTGTCTATGGGCGGCGTTGATTGCTTTCCATCAGGTGACACACTGCTCGTTTGCCCTCCTATCTCATAAAAAAATGGATATTTTAATTATATTCCAACAGTCAAGCGTCACTCCATGAAAATCTGAACGAAATGAAGATGGAAAGTCAAAAATCGTTAAACTAAGTCACAACAATGTAATTTTGTTAGTATTTTATCGTTTGTTCCAGCCTGAAAGATACTTTTGTATCCGATAGATGGCGCTGTTGTGGAGATTTAAAAAAAATATATTTTTTTAACGGTGGTCTGTGGCAGAACGACGTCTGCATAGGCCCACTCGTTTATTATATATATAATGAATGTTTTTAAAAGGCCTTACATACCATCATTTGTGTTAACTTTATCAAGTTATCAATAAATGCTTAATCGGCGATTTTACCACGAGATGGCTTTTAAAAAGGGATCTTCTAAGCAATCTATTAGCAATCTTCTAAGCAATTAGATCAGTGCCTTTAACTAATATATAGTATAGGAATGAAATATAGAAGGAATTGTAACATAGTTAATTAGCTCACGTAATATATGGCCTTACCTTAATGTTAGTTAGATTAGGAATACAGTAAAAATCATTGTCTTTGATTTTTGAAAATGTATTTGTATTACCTGAGACAGTTTGGGAACCATATTAATTTAACTGATTTAAGGTGTTGATAATGACGTTAAGAGTATATATAACGTTCAAGATTAAACAAACAATTTTCATTTTTTTTTATAAACAATTTTATTATTCAATATCCGCCGTGGTATATAAATTATTACGACGTAGAAATTAAGTGTAAGAAATAAATGAGTGTGTCGCGTCTGTTTAACTTGACTGCATAGGTCTATGCAAGTTTTGGTAGAAAGGCCACCATTTTATCAAGAGGTGTCGTGGCAAGCTGATTTTACGTTTCAAGATACTTGTTATTATTTTACATGACACTGGCATAATAGTTAAAGTTATTTGCCATCAAAGAAAAAGAAAGAAAAACGTAATAGTAAACTTGGGACTTTTCCCGCCAACTTAGATCAGTAACGTTGTGTTTTATTTCATTCATTATCTTATATTATTGTCAGATAGATTGTTTAATTGTGTTGGTGTATCATACAATATAGTTCGATTAAGGCGTATAAGTGAATTGATATGAAATAAATGCGTGTATCGTGACTTTTTAAGTTGACTGAAAAAGTCCATAGTAGGTTTTGGTAGGATAGCCACCATTTTATCAAGACGTTACGTGATAAGCTAGTTCAAGAGATTGGGCATTATTGTATTTTACTTGACCCTGGCACAATAATTGCCATCAAAGAAGAGAAAAATAGTAAACTTACTGTCATTAATGTCGACTATACTACAGCTTAGAACAATAATAATGCACCCGATGATATTAAAAATGTAATGTAGTTGTTGATTGCAGATATATACAAAACTTCCAAACTGTCTCAAGTAAACACATCTATAAAGAAATCAAAACATAGTTATAATAAAACGTGCCTATACATATATAATTGGCTCAATTATAGCAATAATGTATTTATTATTAATATCTTCTACATATCTACAATGTGGATTAACATAATCTTTAAACCAGGGAACTGATATTCTATGGAAATGACATTGTAGCTCATTTTTTTAATAATTTGCATTCAAATGTTAATAAAAGAAAGGATTTTTTAAATTTTCTGTATGTATTTTAATATCAAATTACAATCGAAATAATAATAAAGTAATTTTAAAAGCCATAAATATAATAAAAAATAATTACAAAAGGGATATAATCAAATTAGTTTGAGGGTATTAATCTGAGGGTATTAAGTCAATATTAACCCCTTGCGCTTCGATTTAATTAGGAAAAATGTTGCAATAATGCACCATTTAATTTGAGTCAATCATTGCATAAATAAAGTGATAAAGAAGCAAATTGATGCCTTAAAAAGAGAGAAATATCTAGCCATACCGTTATCGCAGAGTACGTATTAACAAATATTGTGTGTTTTTAAACATGTTTAAGCACGTCACGCATATTTAAATATTCTATGTATATTTTTATTTTGATGACGAGTACAGCTCGTCACTGGGCAGATAGACATTAAAAATTCATGACGAGTCTAACTCGTCATTGTAGCGCATGGGGTTAATAAAAAATGTGTTACAATGTTTTTCCCTAAGAGTTTAAATCCCTTAATTTCCCAAAGGTACAATAATTAAATTTTAAAATTGGTCATAATGAAAACGAACTTATATTAAAAAAAAATTAGAATTGAATGACCATAAGCTTTTGTTTTGGACCAACAATATAATTTAATATTTTATGGAGCTATAGGGTCATCGCTTACTTACTGGAAGTATCGATATGAGATGCTCTATCGTTCCTTGATTTAAGCCACTAACGGCAATCACACAAATATTTAAACCCACTGGTGATTAAATCAGTTTCAACATTATTGTTATGGTAATAAGATCAATTATGATTTGTCACTTTAAAATCTCATGCGATTACCTGTTCATTCAGAATCAGCCGACCTGTTTGTATCGCTTGCTTGTCAACTTACATACAAGTTACAGTGACGTGACTTTATTAAAATAACAAAAATAAGACTGATATCAATATCAGCCCGCGGCAGTCCACTGCTGGACATAGGCCTCACCCAAGGCGCGCCACCTAGCCCGATCTTCGGCTACACGCCAGTCTCCATGCCAGCCGCCTTGCGCAGATCGTCGCTCCATCCAGCAGGAGGGCGTCCCACTACGCCGTTTGCCGAGTCGCGGTTTCCACTCCAGCATTCTCTACTCCAACGATTGTCGTTTCTCCGACAAACATGTCCCGCCCATTACCACAGAATGACGGATATACTTATCTTCAATTGCTGGCAACACTTCTACGATGTCTATGGGCTGCGTTGATTGCTTTCTATCAGGCGACACGCTTGCTTGTTTACCTCTCTATCATATTAATACGCGACAGATTTGTTTTTTTTTAATTTAATTAATTGTAAAGTATGCAAGCTAGTCGCCAGTCAGTTTTCACGATACGTTTGTAAGAGTCCAATTTAATACTCTTGAAGTAAGAGTTTGTCGATCTATCAGGTCCTATAATCTATATAATTAACTTTAAAAATGTACATTCCTAATAATAAAGTATTACTATTAATGTTTTCAAAATTTGTTTATATATAATGTGTGATGAGAAAACACGTACATGGAATAATTTCCATTCGCGTATATTTCGTTAAATGTTGAAGTTGTTTTTAGTAAAGACAATAAAAAATTAGTTTGAGTAGTTGAAAAATTCCATCCATATTGTTATAGTGTCCTAAAGTCTTTAGTTTCAAAAAAATGTGTTTGAAAATGAACTGCATTCTTTAAAATATCTTTCGAATTCTAATTTAAACGAACACTTTGACTTTGTTTTAAATGTATTCATCATTTGTATTTAATTAACTAGTTATTTTATAAGAATGTATTTCAATTTCAAAACTTTAGAGATTGTCGTTTTAGTAAGATTTTATATAAGTATTCACTTCCTATGGAAGGTGCTAATCGAGAAAATATCTTGAGATCGAGTTTGTACTATAAATGGTTTATCAGATATCATGTTTATATATCTTTACTTCATGTTTTATTGTTGATATAGGGGTATACAACAAAATGTAGAACTTAACATAAATTTCTCGTACTTTGTACATTCCTATATTAAAGACAAATGGAATCTCTAATATTTAATGTGCTTATTTAATAAGGTTTATGCACTATAAATCAAAACCAGTTGCCAATTTTTTTTATATCGTCTTTATTAAATGGTAAAAATATTGGGCCTACTGTGGTGCCTTGTGGCACTCCCCAGAGTTAAAGTTTTAGGTATAGTTTTTCAGTCTGCTTTTTTATATGTTTACGTTTTTTGTATCAAATGTAATGAATAACGCACTTTGGCCTTGTCATTTAAAAATATTTTTTGTCACTTTACAATATTTTTTTGTGATATACATTACAAAAAGCTTCGTATTATTCTATTTAGAAATAAATTTTGAGCTGAAATATTTATTCTCCCACCATATATAAAATCAATTAATATCTTAGGTTACTAGAAAATATTTACAACCTTTTTTGTATTCCTTAAGTTTCGATGTGTATTGAAATATATTTTTTATTTCGGGCTTAATTTAATTTTCTAGTTTATAAAAAAATATTTAATGGTATGGATTTTTGTAATTATCATCGTATAGGTTTTAAGTAATCATAAGAACATATCATGAAGAGCTTTTTGTATATTAAATCATTACAAAATGAATATACATAAAAATTTACCTTAATTGTTTACATAAGATTTTGTGAAACAAGTATAAAAACAGATTCACAATTATATTTTTCTACTTTATCATTAGAAAAATGTTTTAAGTTTATTTTACACCTCTTAAAAACAAATGGGCATAGACAGTGGAGTTTGTCCTTTTTTGTGGTTTAAAAAGCATATTTTTTTCCTAAAATAAAAGCAGAAATATTTGTTTTGTACTCCATTTTATTTTATTTATTAGGTCACCAACGGAGTAAGCAACACTGAAGATAAAAAGAAACACGATAATAAAAAAAATTCCCTAAAATATAGGGAATAACAAGTTTATATAGCCCATTACTCAGTAAAATCAATTAAAAAACAAGTAAAATTGAGCTAGTTATTGAAAAAAAAATAAATTAAAAAAAGTGGAGCAGACTTAAAAAAATTTCTAGCACGAGAATCAATGTGTGTTAACCATGTTATTCCTATTTTATTTATAATTCAACTCTTAAGTATTATAATTTAGGAAATCAATACTTTTCTTAAGTATCACAATTTTTCTGAGGGTTTAATTTTTATAAAAATTACGTGATTGAATTTTATAAAAAAAGAATGTATTGTATGGTCAAGACATTATTTATCTATAATAGTAGTCTGAAAATTAACCGGGGTGTGTTTAACAAACGTAATTTAAAAAAAATATACACTTAGATTGTTAAAATATATTTCAAGGAATTTTCATAAATGTTAATCAATTCTTTCTATAAATTTTTCAGACAAGCAAAACTAAATTTAAAGTATTAAAAATAAAATTACACGATCAGCAAGAAATAATTAGGAATTTATTATATGTTATCTACAATTTAAAATTTTAAAAATGTGGCAACATTAAGATATCAAGCTAATAATAAAGTTTTATAATAATAAAGTTTTATAATAATACACCTCAAAAAATTATGAATTGAGCGATGCCTCACCTACTTAAATCTTCATTCAACAACATTGTAACTGTCAACAGAAATATTTCTAATGGCGGTTGTTGCTTGATACCAACAATTTAAATTTATTTCATTAGAAGGTAAAAAAAAAATTATAAAACGTCCGAATTTTAAGCTAAAAAATCCGGGGTTTGGTAGCTTTTTGATTTTATAGATGGCAACCCCTATAAACACATGATTTGGATGTGTACTGTACTTAAGCAATATTTATTCACAAGTTGCCTTTATAGTATTTTCAAAGTATTGTTGCGTGTATGCTTATATCGATTGTAATCAGTTGGTTCAATATCATTCTGATGAGGTTGTTATGGTGAAATGATTAAAAAATCTGTTATATACCCTCTAGATATAGTATACACTTGTGTTCCGATATAATAAAATATATTCTTATTGAACTTGTTTTCTTTATTAACGATGCGCGATGACCTGTGTGTGCGAGAGCCGGATATATCCAGCATTCGAGCGATGGCTAAAGGATGACTTGCAATGTGCACGCTTTGCGGCGCGTTGAGTTAGATCGGTACAATGCGAATGACAGAGAATAGATGAAGCCAAAGATCGCGCTTGATGACGCGCCTTACAGAAGGCGTATGTCTATCAATAAGCTGCCTTAAGTTAATTTTTTACAGACCATAGATGTCCCAGTGTTGAGCGTAAGGCCTCCCGACTTATGGGCGAATAGACAATCACCTACCACTATACAGACTCGAAATAACCATTCGCCATACATATATGTATATCGATGTAGGAATATACAAAGAAAGAAGTAGGTGTAGGAGCGAACATCAAACATGTTTCTCCACTTGCCATATTGTATATTTGTGTATATTAAAATAGAAATGTTTCTTGTAAAAGTGGGCACATGCCAAAGAATATAATCTCGACTTTGTATCTCACCGTGGTCATTGACACACACCCTTGTGAAATTTAAGGTCGAAAAACAATAATATTGTCTACCTAATTATCCGCTGACTCATCCATTAGTTTCCATGGTCACTTTATTGCGTTGGCAATAAAGTGGTAGAGTGACCATTGGGTACAAATATCACTTAAAAAATATAAGTGATAATTGTACCCAATGGTATTTTTTCAATTTCTATTATTACTTTTATTAAAGACACGTTGGTCGAAAAAGAAAATCTTGGCTACGTAATATCAGGGAGTGGACCGGGATAGCAAGTGCTCCAGAACTGCTGCGCCTCGCGAAGGAGGAGGAAAGTTGTGTTGAATTGGCTGCCAACCTTCGCAAGTCGGAGAGGCACTCTTATAAGAAGAAGATTCATATACATATTTGTTTATATATCTCATTCAAATTTTCAATCTTTAATAAAATACTTTTTTACTTCATCCATTGAAGTTCAAATACATTTTTTTAAACTTGTAGTGATTGACGCTTGATGTTAATACAGTTACCAAAAATATATATTTTTTTCTTTGTTGATTTAAGTAGATTTTTTTTAAGTTCATTCTCGATTATTTTTTTTATAATAAAATAAAACTGATTATCAACATTCGGAAACAAATTGGCGCTCTGAGAATGATGAAACGTCGAAAAAACTTCTTCCTTTTTTTGGGTTTTTTATTACGTTTTATGTTTAAAATATTATCATATATTTAATTCCAGGCCTATTGATCATTATGTTAATCTACTATATATTTTTTGAATATTTAAAAGTTTTTATTTAATTTTTTCATATTTAACACTTATTTGCTACGGCACACAATCTTATATAAGTTAAACGGCATACACAAACATATCCAAGTTATAATTACTTAATTATAATGACATTAGAAGGCAAATGGGGAGTCCCTTAACTATCATGACTCCCAAAAAATATAATCTGCCTTAGACAAACGAGGTAACTTTATGTCTGTTTCCCCAGAATACGAAAGGCTTCGTAACCACCAGAGACATAATGAGCTGTAAAGAAATAAGGAAATACTGTTTTTCGTTTTGAGTTCCACGATCGAAAATCTCAAAAAAAAAGTTCATTCCACAAATACTCTTTCATGTTATTGACACTAGAACAGGCCAGTGTCCAAATGGTGATGAACTATCTCATAGTACGTGACGCGGGCACAGAACATCTTTTTATCGCCGTTGACGAAAGACATGCTAGTAGTAGTCTAAAACTGTCATGAACGAGACATTGACATAACGCAAAAGTCTAAGACCTATATATTTATAGACCTGATATAGATTTTGTTAGTTCCCGATAGGGTTGCTACTGACGCAGATCGCCAAGGAATATTGCTGGAAAAAATTTTGAGTAGCAAAGGGTTGGTTTGACGATGAGCCAATAATCGTAGGAGGCGACGAGTGCTTGAGTGGAGAACGCGTCTAGACAAACATAGGGCAGGGTAGCTGACAGGCACTGTAGGAGGAGACCTATATTCAGTAGTGGACAACCGCAAATTGATGATAAAACATCTTATACACAAATACACTAAAAAATTAGCTAAAAATTTCATCGCTAATCTAAAATTTCAACATGCTTCATTCGTATTTGTTTACTATTATTTCTATTCTCAAAACAAAAAGAAAAATTTATTCATGTGCAATTAAATATGAATGAAAAGGAAATTGATAAACAATACAACTAGAACGGAAACAATAAATCAAGTATAACGATGTCATAAATTCATTTATTTCCAAACGACACGACAACCCATCCCTGAATAGTATCATAAACATATTTATAGTCTACGTCACATGTAAAATAAAGATACATCAAACGACGAAATATATTCTATAGACAAAATTACGCGCCAAAAGCTTATAATTTAGCACACCTGTCATTTTGACAATAATGTGTTTCCGTCTGCGATCGACTAGTATATTATTAAAAAGATCGCGTAGAACACCTGGCAATAGGATACTAAATTGAACGTCACTAATTTCTGAGATACGTAGATAGTAGTCAAGGTCTGGGTCTCCAGAAATAAATATTACATGCTCTCCAGAGTCGAGGCTTCAGTGCCAAGTTTACCGCCCTACATACTTTATCGTCAGTCAACACACAAAAATCGTGCCCGATGGTCAGGAGGAGAAGTATTGTCGTTGCGTGAGGTGGCCGTGTATTAATAAAAAAAACATTTGCCATTCGGCTGTGCAGCATCTCCATCTATAGTTTTCTTTTAAATATATTTTTTAATTTTTCTGGATCAGTGCAAAGGTAACGTCATCATGGGCGATGAAACATACCATGTTTATACTAGAACAGAGAATATAACCGAACAAGATGATAGGCATTTAGCAGGTGCGACAAAAGAGATAAGAAACGATTTAACAGTTCTTATACCGGAAAATCCTTTCCCAGAAATAGAAGTGGATGCGTATCCTCCATTGAAATTTTCATGGGTCATTCCAAAAAAATTAGCCGCCATGGCTTTTCCTAGAAATAAAGAAAACTTAAAGTTTCTCGTGAATCAGGGCATAACAAACTTGGTAACATTGACTGCTGGTAAGAAACCTCCCGTCGACGACATCGCCAGGTTGAGATGGACGGAAATACCGATCGAAGAGTTTGAGTTGCCTACGATAGAACACATCAAAAAGTTTATTGAAGTTTGTAAGAGGGCGGATAAAAATGGTGAGGTAAGATTATTTACTGTTTAATAGGACCACCGATAAATAAATAAATAAAGATTACGCTTAAGATCTCACGTCGTGGATTCGATTCTGCCATTGTACTATTTATGTAGACCATATTTTCCTAGTGCAAGCACTATTAGCTTAGTTGGAATGATTAATAAGAATGCTAGAAATATTAAAACATCGATAGTTTTCTTTAAAAAGAAAGTAGATCAAGGGTTGTAGACATAAAAATAATGCATAGCTTATTGTTTCTACGAATAATTAATTTCTAAATCTCAGAATAGAAAAAAATGGTTGTACCGTTAAATTTAAGGCATGTTTTAAGGATAGAAAGAAAAAATAAAATTTAGGTATATTATTTCCTGCTTAAAAAAAGAAGGTTTTTATTGTTTGTAATGGTGTTATTAGCCTTTATAACTTTCTCGAATGAAATTGCGAGTAGAAGACCTCCAATTTTCGAAACAAAGAACTACAACAGTTTGGGTATTTGGGTATCTGGGTTTTAATGATATGATAATGATGACGTAGCAAAAAAACTATTTTTACTTATCCCTTCTATCTGCGTTAAAATTAACATGTAGTTTAAATTGCGAACTTAATTGAGTCAGTGGCAAAGTACCCAGTTTCGGATTCCATGATCACGTTCTTGTTATGTTGTTAGCTTGAACCTTGTTCAGATTCTCGATCACCGCATCGCTCTTACCCGCCAGACCAGTCGCGCGACTATTGTAGACAAATATTCTTAACCTTTTTTTCGCCACAGCACACTTTAAACGATTTCAAAATTTGGTGGTACACAAAGAAAAAGATAAGTTTAATTGTTGTTTACTTATCTATTACATAGTGTGTAAAATAGTTTATGATAATAATTACGAATGTAAAATAAAATAATAATACTTCAAAAACAACAGTAAGTTTATTAAGCGATTAATTTAATCTCCTTCGTGTTTTTCCATTCAACGTGACATTGGCGAAATCATCCGTGCTATTTTGGCACTATTGAAATTGGGATTTGATGTTTTTTGATAATTTCATTTATATTTAGTTCAAAAGTCTCGATTTTTTTTTTGAAAAATTAATCTTTGCTCGTAATAGAAAAAGCATTATAATTGTTACTATATATGATTCTAAAATTTTACGGCACACTAAGAATTTAGCGGCAAACAAAAGTGCCGCGGCAAGGTGGTTGAGAAGCACTAGTCACATGATATGCCTTTTTAGCAACCGATATTTCTCACGTTCTGTGTAGGTGATCTGTGTACGGAGTCTAAGTGCCTTTGTCGCTTCGATTATGTAGCCATCGGTCAAAAGCTCTTAGATTTCAGTATATTTCAGTTTTCTATTTTTGCTTTGACTATAGGATCTTTTGAAGGATAGAAAAACTAGAAGATCGATATTACGAAGTCCTAACCTAACTTTAAGTTCATCTTTCTGATTATAATTTACATTTACTCGTTAATTAATTTAAAATAAGAGTTAAGAGTCATATTTTAGTCTGTCATTTGGTTTGTAATTTATTTATATACTGGTCAAACCACAGCTTAAAAGTTTTTGTTGGTTATACGTTTTACTGATGGCAACACTGTCTTCCCATTTCCGAAAGAACGTACATAAACCCACCACGTTTGTTCAAGGCAGATTGGCGGAGCGCTCGAACTCGAAATGAATTCCATTTAGTCATGCACATTTGATCCCAAATCGGGGACTATAGATTCCGAAAGCGGTTACTTCACTCGAGCGGTAAAATTGTCAACTTGTATATACGTCTCATTACTACTAAACAACCGAAAATTAAATATATTCATGTTATACGTTAGGCGATTATGCTACGGTGACACATGAGTGCCTTAAATACGGTAGCCAACAAGGCAATCTCTCATTTAAATCTACCTTCGTACAATATAACAATTTTATTACGTGATTAGAGGAGAATTAAGGTCGAACTTCGAAACATGAAATTAATTGAGTGTTTTAAATAAATACAATTTTTTTAATTAGTAACTTAATAATTCGTACTTCATAGGAGAGTTTTGCCCATTAGTCAGTGATGGGACCGAGACCTAAAAATTAATGTAGGTAAGGTATATGTAAGACCCTTTGATGCCGCAAGAAGATAGATTTATAAAATAAAAAACCTTGAAATTGATACATTTTTATTCACGAAGAAACAAACGAAAACTGTACTTCTTCAAAAAATGAAAAAGAAAAAATTAAAGAAACAGAAATTTCCTGCTTTCAGCTTTAGTGAACACTTAATAATTGTTTCGTAACTCACCTTAGATGATATCTGCTTCAATAGATAAAACTACCAAATTATTTAAGAAATACAAAGAGTCAGGAGAAACACCTGACCCTTTGTATTTCTTAAATAATTTTTTATTAGTTTTAATTTTGAAAAGCCCCTTTCAGCGGAGACAGTAGTTACTGATAAAGTCATATGACATATATTTGGGTGAATCTCTTTCAAGTTTTCTGTGATGTATTAGAGCATATTTTTCACATTTTTAATGAAGTTGGGTAAATTTAGAATCATAGTTTGTAGTTCTTTAATAATGTAATTTTTTTTCGCGTGCACGGCTTAAAGTAATTTTCTTTTAGCATATTTCGGCTTTGAGTCGCCAGGCCCTTCGCATCGCGAGGCCGTAGGCGATGGTCCACATTGCTCACGCCTTACGCCGCCTCTGGCCATAGTCGGCATATTGGCCAAGTAGGTTGGCGACAGAAAGACAGAGATATCACACTGGTAAAACCCTTTACCACCCTGTCTAGCAATGGCCTGTCGCAGGCTGTCGATATAGTTAAATAGTTTTATTGAGCTGAACTAACACTACAGGTGATAGGTGTCCATTGTCGGCAAGGGCGCAGCCGCTCCGGCGTAATGTTGGCCTGCTACCTGATCCACTTCCACCGCTTCCTGCCCGACCAGGCTTGCAACGTCATTCGAATGATGAGACCAGGTATGTTTTCAACTAGTATACTTCATTGTAAATTTATAAATTAATTTAACTTCTTGTTTCTAAGTTCTGTCTTCTTCTTCTTAAACTATTAAACTGAATTGCAAATTTTTCTCTGCTGTCTATAAATTTTTTAGTACTCCATATTAAACTCTTAAATTTAATTGCGATTTTCTCTTCATTCTATTTTTTCTTAAGTACTCTCTGTTTCTTAAATTTAATTACGAAATATAAATTTTTGAACGCTGCCACATACTGGCGCCTATTTTATGTGGTAGAGCCGGGCATAAAAGTCGCAATTATTTGATTAATTGAGTCAAGTATCATTTCGCGCAAATCCATTATTCAAATGGAGTCAATAATTAAATATAGTTAATTTAATATAGTTGCTTGCTACGATTGTCGTAAAACGGTTGTCTATCTAAACACTCTCGTTACAATACCACTAACAATAAAAATATAAAACACACAACACCACTATCTATTATTTTAGGACATTAGTTTTCATGGAAGACAATCGACAATCCATCGTTTTTCTTCTGTTTTTTTTTACTTTATCGATACTCTAAAATATTTAAGAATATAATGACAGGGGTTGTTTACTTTTGTGACTGCTGTTTTCAAGCACATTTATACATACAACATTGAGAAGGTCAAATGATTTTATTAAGATCCACGAAACCAAAGACAAATACGAACGAAGAAAAATACGATCTAATATAAAAGTACAATGTAAAGTTGATAAAAGTACTGATTTATAACAATTTATGTACCATTAGTGATGGATTTTTTTTAATGCATCACGAATGTCCGGACCGGGGAAGTACTAAATCAATCGCACGAAATAAATCGTTAGACATAAAGCCGATAGCGAAATCCCACTTCTGATCATCATCTTACATCTCGTTAGATTCACATTATTCATCATCTTTTCTAAAAGCAAACAGTCTCTCTAGTATTGCAATCCATAATCACCGCGATTACCATCAGGTGACACGCTTCTTCCATAAAAAGCTAAAGAGAGTGGTGTTTCACAATTTACGTGACTCACATTTGTTTGTTTGTTTCTCATTTTTATGGTTTAAAAACCCATAAGTCAAGTAATTCTAGTGCGGTGACAATGAGTGTAAGCGTTTGTTATTTGTTTCTACAATACAGGCTCATTGGACTTTCCCGAACACGAAGACGCCGTCGGCATGTACTTCGAACACTTGACTGAAGACAATCCTCTTAGGTTTGGCGTCAGCGGTGAGGTGATGGAAGAGTTTATTGAAACAGCAAAAGAGAGCACCAAGAAAATCATCTAACGCTGCGTTTTGAATTAATTATAAAAGTGAGACAATCGATTTCGAATTTTTGAAAAAGATTTTGTACCTGAATGTAATAAAGTAATTTTTTCACTGTTCTTGTATGCGATATTATTTATTTATAATTTTCATCTTTGATTTGAATCTACACAGTAAAATGGTAAAAATACTAAATGTGCTGTAATATGAACGCTGTTACTTACGGAATCAGAATTCATGATCATAGCATCGTTTATGAATAGATTGGGGGGCATGCAGACTAGGAATAAATAACTGTAGGTCATACATATATTTATTACGATACGGAAATTCAAACAACAAACCGTTAGCCAATTGGATTATATACAATACTTTTAATTTTCAATTGTGGTAATGTTTCGTCTAACTAAAAAGTTACCCCTTTCGGCGTCATTGTTCGCGGGTTTAATTACCTAAACTTCCTAACCTATAAATATTTTTTCGATTGCTTTCCATTTTATTATATTTTCCAATTTGCTTTGGATAAGGATTGTTGCTCTATAAATTGGTTGTATGAAACCTTATGTTCGCGTAACAAACTAGTTTTAATATCAAACAGAAATTTAGCTGGAAATTCTAATCAATCATGAAAAATAATTAATTAGTGGATTAATTCTATTATGAACTTTATTTGGCAGATTTTGACATATTACGCACGTGTAGACACACGCGAGTGACACAAATCTGTCGATGCCAAATTGGTTGGCCAATGCTTCCTGGCCCGATTCCAATTGTGACGTCAAGGTAGAAGCGGACGAAATAATGAACGAAATTAAATTCTTGCCACAGTTTTCTGTGTTTATCGCACATTAGATAGCGGAAGGAAATTTTTATTTATGTGATTTTCAAACTTCTGGAGATTATGAATTGTGTGTGGGTAGTGACGTAGACTGCGATTGTTTTTTTACTGAAGGTAAAATTTTGATTTACGTTTGTGTAGTGTAAGAAAATAAAGAATATAATTTTTAGAAAGTGATATAAATTATTTTCCGGCGTATGAGACGACTTTTTAATGTAGTAAATTCTTCTTGGAATCGCCTAAAATGCTGGAAAATACGGCAGCTTTTCAGAATGTCTGAAAAAAGTTTCCTTGTTAAATTTTGGTAATCGTTCAAGTTATTGAAATAAAAAAGGTAATTTATTTTATTGTCATAGTTGGTTATTCATTGTATATATTGGTATTGCCATATCTCTAAAGTATAATGTAGCACTTTAGAAACTGACTATTTAATTCTTGAATTTACATAATTTATTTTTTTAAGATTTCCTTAAAATAAAAAAGGATTTAATTCTGACCATGCCCATAATTCATTAATAATACGAATATTCTTAAAAACTATTTTCATTGATATTAATTATCGAATAACAGTGAAAATGAACCAAGAAACATTTTTAAAAATTATATATATTACCTGTACCCTTGTCCCATCAAAAAGAGAAGATCATTGAACTTTTATTTAAGTTAAGTTTATTGTATGTACAACGAGAACTGAACATTTTCAGATTTGGAACTATTAATAAAGCATTAGAAATGAGTACGGTACCAAACAGAGTCAATGTGAAACTTGCAAAATTTTTCTATAAATATGCAGAAGAAAACGCAAAACAAGAGAAGAAGGAAGCGGTCAAAGAATCTCCAGTAGAGAAAGATTACGAATCGTATCCGCCGTATAACTTTTCGTGGTTTATCAACAAGAAAGTGGCTGCGATGGGATGTCCTAAGACCGTAGAAAACTTGAACTATTTGGTCGACGTGGGAATTAATCATTTAATAACTTTATCTCCCGAGAAGATTCCGCCCATATTTGATTTTGGGCGGAAGTTGAAATGGACGGAGATAGGTATAAAAGAATTTGGAGCACCGACACTTAAACAGATTTTAAAGTTTATAGCGATTTGCGAGAGGGCAGAAATGAGAGGAGAGGTAAGCTGATAAAAACTTTTTGGAAAGCAGATTTCATTTTTAATGACGTTTAAGTAATAATTAACTTAATACAAGAAATATTAATATAAGAAATATTAATAAATTACTACAAGAAAGATTTTCTAGACGTATCTAGATAATTTTTGGGAGATTGTAGAGTGGATGAATCTGGTCGACTCCCGCTCGAGATAAATTTATTTACATAGGACACTAAGCTAGATCGGTGTTCGGTAAGGATGCAACTTACTAAATACGAACTCTCGGAAATACCTCAATAAGGTCTAAGATTAATGAAAAAATGACATATATTTCTTTCTTGCCATATGTTCTTATCTTTATACAGCCACGCCTTAAAAAAGGGGTGTTGTTTCTTTTTTTTGCTAGGGATGCGCAGTGGCAACGTCAATTGATAGTGCGACAAAACGATCGATATCGAATCGATGTTACCAAAACGAAATTACTCGAAATTTAGATTCAACTAATTCTTATATGCACTAGCGGAAAGCACTTTTCCAAGAATTTATGGATATCATTCAATAGGAATTTAAGATGTAATTAATAATTGATACGCAACAACATTTGATCCTTTGATTGTCTAAACGTTTGGAAAAATATTTTTAATTTTGTATGAAAAAAAATTATGTTAAAAACTATAAGTATTTTATAAAATAAAAGATATTGCTTTGGATAATTGGAAATATTTTTATACTGATATGGGGATACTGGTACATCTATTTATAATATTCCAGGTGATTGGAGTTCACTGTAGGCACGGTAGAGGCCGCACTGGAACCATGCTGGCGTGCTACCTTGTTTACTTCAAAAACATGACCCCGGAACGTGCTGTTCTCACTGTGCGTGTACAGAGGCCAGGTAACACTGTTTAGATTTGTATTATCACCAACGGGTGTTCCAGGTAGATTTCCTTAATTTTTGGGAAAAAATCTTAAGCAGCAATAGCTGATATAGTAAGGATCAAGTTAACAATCTAAGCTCGTGAGTTCATATTTTCCATAAGACTATGACCCACATCACATCCATCCGAAAAATATTGCTAAAAACTTTAATACATTTCAATATTTTAATTATTATATTATCTTTTTTTACAGCTCATATATGTTCAACTCTTGGGCACCTCCTTTCTGGGAAAACGGGTATTAACCTACACCACGCCACCTAGACTTTGAATAAATATCTGTTGGCGGGAATTGAATGCGTGCCCATTGATTCCGAATATAGTAGCTTCACTACTGAGCCAAATAGATCTGAGAGAATAGTCAAATTGTAATTAGATTCCTCAAAACAAAAAATAAACTATTATAAATTATTCATAGACATGGTCGAGCCTTTATCTCCATTTTCTGCTCCCATTACTCCTTTACCTTTGGGTAAGCGATGCACGTTCAGCTAACTCATTCTTGCAGATATTTAATAATAATAATAATAATTCTTTATTTGTATACTGTGAGGTTATAACAAGATGAAAAAAAGAGATGTATAAAAGCTCCATCACATTGTCACTTACGGCGTACAAATTTCATTAATAATGACACACTATTAGAAATAACTAAAACAATTATTACAAATCTAAATATATAGCTAGATTATTATATCATTAAAATTATAATTTATTATTACATTTATATATCACTTTTACTTTACACTATATATTTATATATTATATACATTTGATCGACACTTTAAAGCAAAAAAGTGCTGAATGTTATAAATATTGGCATCTATTAGCCATTTATTTAATCTTTTTTTTAAATAATGTTGCGTTCAATTCTGTTAATTCATGAGGTATATAATTGTAAATGCGTATACACATGAACAGGCAACTATTTATATATTTGCTGATTCTGGGGTGATTATCCAACACTAATCTTCTTATACTTTATAGGCAGTAGTGCTGCTTACCATCAGATAACCCTTCTTTGCCTGTCAACACCATGAATAAAAAAACAAAGATAATTGTTTACAGGTTCTTGTGAGACTTACGAGCAAGAAAAAATCGTCTGCCACTACCATGACTGTGTCAGGGGAACTATATCAAAACCCGATTATCGGTTAGTGGATGATAAGGTGTATTTTGATTGCTCCATGAAATATAACTACTCCGATGAAGAGAATGATGCCCATAATGAGAAAAGTTCCATCGAGAGAGAAGTAATTAATTTACAGCACAAAAAAGAAATTGAAGATGTGAAAACAGAAAAATGTTTGAGAAAAGGAAAAGCTATGGTTATCAATCACAAGATTTATTTTTAAATTACCTATTTTTAATTTATAAAAAATTAAAATAAAATAATCATTTTTGTATTGTTTTATTGTAGTAATATATCAAACACGTACGAACATCTTTCTTTTCTTTGATGGCAATTACTTATATCTAATAGATATATGCAAATGACTTGAAATTTACGAAATACAATAATATAATGTATTTTGAAATATGCTAGTCGGCTCGTCACGTTTCGTTTTGATAAAATGGTGGCTTTTCTACCAAAACCTTCTATGGACTTTTAAAGTCAATTTTAAAGTCACTATACACGCATTTATTTCATATCACTCCATTATATCGTATCACACCTTAATCGAATTATATTATATAATACACCACCATAATTAAACAATATAACTGATAATAACATAAGATTATGAAAATTAAAATAAAAACTATGTTACTGATGTAAGTTATCTTTCTTTGTATAACAAAAGTCATCTTTCTTTGTATACAAAAAGTAGTAATTTCATTCTTTTAAAATACTATGAAATTATAAAGATAATTCTTTTGATCTAAGTCTTTTGATAATTATCAAATACAACAATCTGTGTAAGTACTAGTATTTGGTTTTATATGACTATGATATATGTTGGAACATTCATATAGAATTATACACAATTCAATTTTTCAATCATTATTTATTCATAATTTTGACATAATTTTTATTTATTATTTTATTTATTTAAGTAATGAGTTCAATATCATCCTCATTCTTCTCAACTGCATTAAAATATGGGCACGTGCGTTCCGATACACGCAGTCATTTAACACGAAAATTTGAAGAGTTGCAAATTAAGTATTTTCGATTATATTTGTCAAAGATGATATAAAAATAAACCAATATATTTATATCATAATAAATAGTGGTAGAGCCACACTGCAGACGAATACTTTGTCAAGAATATTATTTGTCTGTAGCATGAATGGGCCGGCTCGCCCGAGGAAGTACTACACTCCCGCACAAAACTGGTAGTTTAGCTACCGCGTTTTGTCCGGTGAGCGGTAGAGTCGGAGGCCCAAAGTAATAATCCCCTAAGCGCTCACTGCACTTCAGATGCCCATAGGCAAGATTGATTGCTTTCCATCAGATGACACACCTGCTCGTTTGCCTTCCTATACCATATTTTTTTTTTGTAACAAAAAGAATAGGATATACTTGATTTTTAGTCTTGGATTTGAAGGCCATTGAATTAAGGTTTAATTGCCGAATTACAATCGTCGTCAGTGTTTCGCCAGTCCGCAACTTGCGGGTCTCCCACTCAAGATTGCTTTCGATGAAGTTATTATAGTATGTTTGAACTTCATATGTTCGAACTGTTGACTTCAACATTGAAACACCTTAATTTTTATGAATGAATTTTTAATTCAAACAAATTATTTAAAAAACTATGATAAAAAGTTCTAGAACAAATATGTTTTAGTTTAACTTGAATTTTATCGCCATATGTATGTATGTATGTATTGTTTAGTACATGACAAAAGGACACTGTTAAATTATCACAAATCTTTATCAAAATATGTAACTTTATCAAAATAAATAAATGATGTTAAAGGTATGATTAAAATTTCTTCTGCCTTCTCACATCATGATTATGAAGGATAATATCTGTTTATCTGACAACCAAGCAATCCAGGATGAGCCCATGGCCGAGGCACAACAGTTAATGAAATGACACTGTGACCCCTCTTCACTCTCACTTGGATTCTTTGGCCTACAGAATGGGCCACAACATTGTGCACTTGAGTAATGTCAGAAAAGTTACTATGGTTTATGGAGCCAAATTGTAGTACTTCATCCTTTTCTACAAGACCCTGGAAGACAAATGTAGTATTTATTTTTTGTTTGTATTTTCTTTATTATGACATGCAACATTAACAATATATATTATCAATAAAAATAATATTTTTAGAGCTGTGGTAGCATCAATGGTGCTTGCATACTGTAGCACCGTGAAATAAGAAGGTAGGTCACCACTTTCTCATTTCACTTCCATTAAAACTCTATATATATATATATATATATATATATATATATATACACGCTGATAATATATATATATAGCAACAATAAGGTCTTCAGAACACAATTTTACACACTATGTGATACTTAGGTAAAAGTTCTGAATTTTTAAATCATGAACAGGAAAATAAAACTAGTAATATTTTTAAAAGTAGCATATTTCAATATTAAAATGTTAAATTAGTAGTTAAATTTCATACAAAGACAGAAATTTAATAGACAAATATAAAAAGTTGTAAGGATTTGACATTGTGGGTACATCATACCTTCTGTTGTACTATTGAACTATATTTTCTTAACACAAACAATTGTCTTAGATGAAAATATTAACAAGTATTCTAGTGAAATCACAACATTGTTAATTTTCCTTCGTAAAAAACCTACCGCTAGATCTGCAGGAGATCCATCATGAACAAATCCAACAATAGCAAAACATTTATCTTCTTCAGTGGGCACATTACTTTGTGCATGGCCATTTGTATAGTTTATAGAACTTGCATGATTTGTCCCTGCTGATGGTTCACCTCTATTGGATCCACGGAATTCTGAATGCACATCAGCTAAAGCTTCTTCAATCCTTTTCATTAGAAGTTTATGGTCATTTTGTAAGCCTGAAATGCAAAAGTATATTTTGTTTGGATATATTGACTTTAAAAGAACATTACATTAAAATATTTAAAGAATAAACTTTTACTGAATTGTTAACTTTCCATATATTTTATTTTTTCAGTTGTTTACTGAAAAGAGCCTAGCTTCTCACAATACAGGGAGTATATACTAACTTATAGTAAGTGATTACTATAAGTTAGTATACTTATGTATATAAATATGTCCAGATTGTATCATAAAAGGGAAATATTTTGTGTCATATTGAGAATTTAAAAAGTTAAACGCTTTATTGCCTAGAGTTCTACTTTGTTCACAATTTTTTCACGGTTTTTGTAAATCGTATCACGATGATATAGACAAGTGATATAAAGAATTTCTACAAATTACATTGAGTCAATTCGCTGAGCCATGACGCAGCACTATTTATTATTTCACTTACAAATTATGCGATGTCTCGCATGTCTCACTTTATACACATCTACGTCTCCTCGTGGGAATCCATCATTATCTACCAAACTATCCTGCATGCCAACATTGTTGCTCTCTAAAATAGCGGTCTGGTCACTTATTTCCCTCTCTATTTGATCTTTCTCTTCAATCAGCTTCAAAATTCCGTCGCGCATTGGCCCGTCCATGTTATATCCAACCATTTTATATAATATAGTAAAACTGTTTTTAAAATGTAATTTCTAAAAAAAAACTCATCTACTTTTTCACAATCAAGTACAACTCTTCAACAATTTTTTTTGTAGTTTGTTGATATTTATGTTATTTTGAAAATTTATTTTAGAGTTGCCGTTCTACAAAATTTAAAATCCCAAGAATATCGTTATTGTTGTATAATTTTAACCGGACATGAGAATATATGGCCTTAAAATCACCCACAAATCTATATGCTGTTCTCGTAATGAATCTATACTATGAACAATCAATTTTTTAAAATAGAATAAAGAGGTATGTAAAAAAATTAACACTTAAATCCTGGTATCGGTGTTTTAGTCAATGTAAACAAAAATCGTGTGAAAATGGACATTTTTTTTGGGTATGCCTTTTTTTGCAAAGGAATGTATAACCTAGTATAAATTGTACTATCATTCCATTTTTATATTATCATCTGTATACTATAAGTCATTGTCTAACACTCATTTGGCTCTACAGTTTTGATAATTATTATTAGGATATAATAACTGAATAAATAAAATTAGTGCATTCCAGCGGTACTTGAATTGAAGGATTCAATTACCTTACTATGACTATACTTGTCAATAAATATTGCGTTCTACAATAATAGTTTAAACATACGCTGGGTTCATTCAAAAATAGGTCAAGTGGATACCTAAAGTAAAATACAGCCAAAGTAGTCTGATTAAATAAAAGTCCAAGTATATAACATGCAAGTACGTTTAAGGTGGCGCTATGCAATGAAAAGTAATTTATCTTAAGAAACTTACGTATTGCGGCTCGTGGGATTCACTAGGACGAATTTAATATACCTAATTTGTCGAAAAATGACGGCGACGTGGTTCGCCACCCGTCACGTCCTGATTCTCAACGCCAACCCCTGCGGGGGATAGTCGTGAATATGAAAATAATAATAATAAAAAACTTACGTATTGCAGCTGGAAAAGATAAAGACTACAAAGCTTATAGTTTTCGTTTCTTGTAATTTTTTTTAATATATAGTAATGTTTCTTCATAATTGTGGTAAATAATTTTTGTATTTGAGTGTGGCTTTTCAAAACAGTCGTATTTTGTCTACAATAGTAGTTTTAACAAGTAGTCTGTTAACACAAAGTGTGCGGATACATTTTGCAGCGGAATTGTACCGGGAGCGGGTATTTTACGCATAAATTTAGTTATTCAGTTAAATCTCAATAGATTAAAAATTATTTAGTTTTTTTAAAAAACAACAGGAGTATTGTCACTTGATGACCATTCTTCTGCTTCTTCATCGCATCTTGTTTCAGAATTGGTACTAATAGCTCTGCGATTGATAGTTCGAGGGCGTGGAATCTCTCGAAAGCTCTCGAAAGATAATAATAACGTGGAATAAGCTTTCGAAGAGACCGATGATGAACATCTTATCGAAATCTTCACTTTTGATGTCAATATTATAATTTGATACACGCAACATCTGATAATGCGTCATCGAAGATTTCATCACAATTATCGTCCGTAAATTCATCCATTTTCGCAAGGATAAATAAAAAGTTTATTTTAAATCTAAATTGTTTTTTTTTAATCAACCTTCCCGTTCTGTGGTCCCGTATCGACTGATGTGAAAACTAGTTTTTATTTGTCGAAATTTTTCCAGAATCTATGTAGTAGACAAGAACATTCAGCTTTGTTTTCCTTTATATACCGTTATTTTTGTACCTACAAACAAAACATGTTATTAAACTAACCTGTACTTGTAAGTGACCCGCACTCAAGTATCAATCATCAGAAAACGTACTAGTACGTGTCTACTACTAGTAGAAAAGTTCGTAAAATTATTACTTTTATTTAAACATTGCATTAAATAATGAATGAAAGATTATTAGGCTTTATTATCAAGTAGCCTTTTTTCTCTTTGGAACTTGTTGTGAATTCAAGGTTATTTTTTATAATTTCAAGTCCGACTTACATGAAAATACGCAAGCATGTGAAATGTGGCAATTTATCTTTTCGTAACATGAAAACATGGTTTTAATTTTGCTAAGATGAGATTGTTGTCAAATTTTCATTCTATATGATGTATCATTTATCATTTAGTATAGTAATTTATTATCCAATCATTTTCTTCTTTTCTTTGTATTTAGCATTGTTTGTTATGATTTTTTTAGTGTCAGCGGAGTCCATGTATAACTAGACTGACATATTTTACTGATTGTTGCTAGGAACAAATAATTATATTACGATATCTGTGCCTAGCGTTATAAGAAATAAAAGTTATTAAATTTCGTTTTAAGAAACCACATAAATCTTTTCTTGCAACCTTATTAAATGTTTTTGAAAACGCTTGGGAACATACGGAAGGGATATCATGATAAAATATATAAATGAAAAGCATATTTATTTGTTATTTTTTATTTTGAAATCAATAATGAGATTTTAAAACTGGCTCTTAAGAATCATTATTTTATACAAAAAATATTGCAAGCTTTTAGTAAATTTACTTTGATTTTACATTTAACAAATACAACAATGATTTAAATAAAAATGACCAGATTAATAGTTTTACAATAGTTCTAATAATACGGGCTTAATTGTAGAGTCAGATTTATAATAAAATTAACAAGTACGTGTGAGTGTTGGTTAACATTTATAAATGAAGGTTACATTTAAAAGCGTTCTTTTTATATATCAAAAAGTATTCTACTATGCTTTAATAATGAAATGTCTTTTGTGTTGACAAGTGTACTTTAGTAACTTAAAATTAAAGTCCGCTATGGAATATTTCATTCATGAGCGAGTATTGGTCAAAACAAGACAACAATTCAACTCTGGCGACAGTCGAATGTTTCATGTTCTATTTACCAACTCATATAACTTTTTTTTTATAATATTGTGCAATTGATATAGTATAAAAAAACCGACATACATAGTGTACATATATATCCAAACTGACGGTTATTCATTCTTCAAAACTATGAGCATCCATTTTTTGACACACTAAGAAAACAATAGAAAAAAGAACTTGTTTGTGAAAAAAAAATTAAAATATACACATTATTACCTATTATCACCTTACAAAGTTATCGGAAACTGCTTTCCATCCAATACACACGTGTAGTCTGGCGTTCCTACAAGCGATAACACAAGAAAGAAAGAAGTGGCCGATAATTTTTTTTTATAATCAATATTCCGTAAACGAAATGGTCCCTAAGAAAAAATAATATAAAGAAAAGATTACAAATCACACTCTCCACTAGTCTCTCCACTAGTTTGAGAGACCTACGTATTTAACATACAACTAACAATTATGGCAACGTTGACAATAAATAAGAAATTGGACAATATTCACAAGGAAACAAATGGAAAAAAATTTTCAGGAAATTAAATTTTATGAAGGAGAAATACGACAACATAATAAATGAAGTTGTCAAACGTATTCAGACTCGCGTGGAGTTGTAGAAAAAAAAGTATACAAGGCAACAGGTGCAGACTTTATGTTGAATACTATAGTCTATTATTTTTCATCTTAACTAGAAGCCACATTCGCAATTATTTTTTTTTAAAAGCTTGGCTTTATCCGCGAACAGGTTAATTTCTTGTTAGTATATTATATTATAATAGACACATCGGTACTTAATGCCACACTTTAGTCAGCCGCTTTGATACTTTATTTTTATTTTATTTTTTAAAGATTTTATCAGATTTTAATAAATATTAGGCTTATACAATAAAAAAAAGAGATGCAAAGTGTAGCAGTTAACACATATCAAAGCGACTTACAAATACACGGGTGACAATATGATGCTAACACGAACTACAATATCGAAAATAAGGCTTGTGTACGTTAATACATATTGTTTCCGATTCTATAGTTTTTGTTAGAAAATATAGTATAGCGATTCTCCTTCGTTTCGTTTATTATCGGAATGGTTCGCGCTTTTCCACAGTCTTGGACGACGCCGTGGTGCGTCGACTTAGCGGCGTTGAGGGTGCTCCGCTATCAGACGCGTCAGACGGCTTCCGCAGCAGCCTCGAAGTGGCGGTCTGTTGTCCACTTCGTACTGGGGTAGTGCTGCCCGATGGCGTCCTTTGCCTATAAAACATTATAGTAAACAATCGAACATTTACGAAAAATACACACATGCATCAACCTCTACGTAAATTTAAACTAATCCCCCTTACAGAGAAAATTCTAATTTCCAAAACTAAGCCGTGTACATAGAAAGCTAATGTGACACAATATTGTTACAAATATATAAATTGACTACTGAAATACTAAAATAAATATATATATACGAAGATAATAAATTACCTATTTGTATTACTGTTAGTGTGCTGATCCTTAAGTACCGGTATTCGACTTCGACCAGGCGTTTGTCCCTCGGTGGAGGCAAACGACCCGCTCCTACGATGATGTTAGTGAGCACATAGACGGACAGAACGTTAGTTACAGACAACATAGAAGAACAGTTATTCAATAGTAATTACACACACACTGTTTTAACATCCACCAGGATGTGAATCGTAAAAACAAGAAACGCTTAAGTTCATTTCGAAAACTCAAATTTCTAACAATAATACTGTAATATATATTAAAATTTAACATATATTAATGATGTCAGTCATAATTGTAGTGCGTGTGTAAATACTATCAACAGAAAGACGAAAATAACAAGATATAAAGCTAGCTTATGATAAAATATTTCTCGTATTTGTATTACATATTTTGAGTAAAAGCGAAAACAAAAGCAATTGTAAATGTAATTTACCCAATAATGTTACGTGAGTAATTTCTGAGTGTAAAATTAATGGGTTTCTGGTGGCAGAATAAGATTTTCAACCTTAACTGTTACTTTCAAACGAGGAATATTCGACCATATATATAGTAGGATTTTTTCTTTTTTTTTTTTGATGGCAATCAGCTATAACTATTATGCCAGTGTCAAGTAAAATGGAAAAATATCAAATCTAGCTTGTCACGTTACGTCTTGATAAAATGGTGGCTATTATACCAAAACCTTTTATGGACTTTTTCAATCGACTTAAAAAGTCACGATACACGCATTTATTTCATATCACTTCACTTATACGCCTTAATCAAATTATATTGTATAATACACCACTACAATTAAACAATATAACTGATAATAACATAAGATTATGAAAATGAAATAAAAACACAAAGTCACTGATGTAAGTTGGCGGGAAAAAGTCCTCGAGCATATTTATAGGTTATAGGTCGAATAATCCTTGTTTGAAAGTAGCAAAGATTTAAAACATAATTCTGCCATCGGGCACATTTATCCAACGCGTTTTAAGATAATATAATCCATTATTATTACAATATAATATAGTTTTATAAACTCATATGCAAAGTATTTTGATTCTGAAAGCAGTTTAAAATTCTTATTAATTGCAATGGAAGCCATATAACTCTCATATATATCAATTCACAAAAATGTGCTAGAGCTTGTGTTAGTGCATATTCATAAAAGTGCTTGTCGTATTATTGGTATTGATAGTTATCACAGTGATTATAAGAATGATGATAATTATTATATCGAACAGGCAGTATATACATACGTATAGAGCAAAAGAAGCTTCAAAAGAAAAACGGTGATATAAAATGAGTGTGTGATGACATTCGAGTAATGATCGAAATTAAACGGGCATCAATCAAAGTACTCGGGCAAACCAAAGCTAACATTCTAGAAGCCTGTACCCTTTAATGTCGCGTTGAGTTGTCTTTGGTGCTTCACCACTTGACTCGCTAATATTACTGTCATATTCATTGTCGCTCGTCATCCCCGATATGCTGAATAACGAGGAGTCATCTTCTGGACTCCTCGGATCGGATTTCCGTGAAGGTGGTTCATTGGATATAGGACTAGGTTCCTGGGATGTATCTCTGGAGTGAGATTTTCTAGATATTTTCAGCCTGCGTTCAACAGATGGACTTCTCTGTGAACGCGAGCCGACGTAAACGGGAATTTTCGTTGAGCCTTGCGTTTGGAATGCTGGATGATTGTGGGATAAGGATTTCGGATGTTCCGATGCCATTGAGGATGGCTGGGAATGAGTTGAGCTGTTATAATTTGTATCCATTTTCGCATTTGACGGCATGTGGGAAGGAAAAATATCACCTTTTAATTATCATTAACACTTAAATTCTAAATATAAATGTATATTCTAATATATATATTTTTGTTAGTATAATTCTACAAGATAAATCAATTATAAGCTTGTTTATAATTTCACAATAACTTTTAACATGCTATAATCATTTTACTAAACGCGTGATAAAATTGATTTAACTATTAAATGAATAAACCCATCACCACGGAGCTTTTTAAATGTAAAATATGTCCAAATTTGCACAAAACAGTCGTTTAAATGAACAAACCCATCACCACGGAGCTTTTTAAATGTAAAATATGTCCAAATTTGCACAAAACAGTTGTTTAAATGAATAAACCCACCACCACGGAGCTTTTTAAATGTAAAATATGTCAAAACTTGCACAAAACAGTCGTGAACTGTATCGTTCACACTCAGAAGACGTACTATAGACTTCACTACACAAACCTATAACCCCAACAAGCTGTATAACGTGCCACTTTAACACTATATTGTCCACAAATAAATGATCGTAATTTGTTTTTTCAATTCCTACTATTAGCTCTCACTCTCTCTACATATATATAATATATTATATATTTATATATCTTGTTCAGATTTTCAATCGTTAATAACTACCTACTTTTTATTTATCCACTCAATTTCAAATACATTTTTTTTGTACATGGATGACACTTGATGTTAATACAGTTTCTTCAAATATTAATTCATTAATAAAATTTAATTTTAGTTCTTTATGGGAGAAAAAAAATTCTCTATACATATTAATATTGATTTCAATTATTTAATAAAGAGTAATCAAAATGAAATTTTTCTCTGTCGACTTAAGTAGGAACTGATTTTTTTTTTAAATAACTTGTTTTACTAAGTGCTAATAGATGGCGTTCGAATCATTAGATGGAATACAACAATGAAACAAATTGCGATCACGACATTATCCCTTTGCAAACAACGCACCAGCAAACTCTCAATCAGTATTGTACCTCGCTAACGTCGGCAACGATGGCAGAGTCGGTATACTGGATGTGCGGTATATCCCTCCACTATGATACCTGCCCATGCGCACATTATGTCCAGTTTAAATAACAAACATATCACTTACAAGTATGGTGTGGTGTATACAGCTTTTCAGTGGAAATTTAAAAGAATTGAAAATTTATATTATCATTTTCATAATTTTTTTTAACACAAATCTTACAAATGTTATCTTCAGGTGTAGAAGACTCTACGGAAGACAACCGAAAAGTCTGTCTTCCGTAGAGTCTACTATACCTGAAGATGCCTCGTGTTGGGGCGAAACACGTGTCGTTTACAAGATGGAAAAGTGATAGTGTGTGTTTGGTATTGTATATAGTGGTTGGTGGGTGGAGAATTGATGGCCGATTTTCGGTAAGTTTTTGGTTTAAGTTCCAAATAAATCCACTTAACCCAGCGGAATAACACACATTATTAATTTTCTGTTATTGTTTTGCTTGTCGCGGATCTTAGCTAAGTAAAACTTTTGACTGTCCATAAAGTGATGGATTTCCGCAAGGCAACGCCTGACTCCATTAATAATCTACAAATGTTATATATGTATAATATTATTCAATTCCTACTATTAGTTCACACTCTCCCTATATATATTCATATATCTTGTTCAAATTTTTACAATCGTTAATAAAATACTGTTTTATTCGTCCAATCAAGTTCTAATACATATTTTTAAACTTGTAGATGACAATCGATATTAATACAGTTTTGTTCAAATATTAAGTCATTAGTTAAATTTAATTAATAGTGGGAATTGACTTTAATTTTTTTTTATATTACTTTTCACGCAAAAAAGCGAAAACACAGTGAATGACACATGTCAAAAATTTTTATTACATATTCGGATCAGAAAAAATTACTGCGTCGAATGGTCTGTGCCTCACAGCTCTATGACCAATAGAAAATTTATAGGAAATTTATAGAATCTGTTTTTGAGTGATCACGTAAGATATTTTCAGAAATTTTAAAATTTTTTTGGCTCCGGTGGTAAGTTTTATTTTTGGGATTTGCTACGTTTTCGCTTTTTTGGATTAATTATTTACGTAGAATTTTCAAATCAAACATGTAGCTATTCAGCTTCGTCTTATATACAGTTAAATTTAGTCACTAGTTGACGTACCTTCCACTGGCGGGTGTAAGGAATCCCGTCGGTGTTCGTGGTCGCGACCCACCGTTGGGCGTGCTCACTCCCAGCTTGCTCGCCGTGGCTGCCGCGCGTGCCAACGAAGATTTTGTATTCGTGACTTTACGCATTGGAATGCGGGATGGAGTTAAAACTTCGTCTGCATGCGAAAAACAATTAAATTAATAGATTCATTTATTTCCCTCTGCATCAACACACAATAATTCAAATACATATTTTATCGTTACAAAATCAACACTACATACACATAGAAATGGGCGATGGCTCAGTCAAAACCACCACTCATTGAGCAGAGAAACTGATTTTCTGCCACCACCAACTGCTTCTTGAGAAACAAGAGTCCCATATGTATGCTTGTGACCGAGCCCTCATATAAACTTACAATCTATAATCAAGCCTTATATACATAAGAATAAAAACAATACGTGACAATACCAATACTGATTGTTGTAACTTTTTGATACTTAAAACCTTCCCTGGACTTCCAAAAATAATTCAAAACCAAAATTAGCCAAATCGGTCCAGCCGTTCTCGAGTTTTAGCGAGACTAACGAACAGAAATTGATTTTTATATATATAGATATACAGTACCTGTGCTATCTAAAGACAGGTTGGAGCCATGTCTAGAGGGTGGTTTAGATCCCGTTCTGGAACCCGGCCTCGATCCGGGCCGTGACCCACCGGGTGTTAATGTTGACCTTTAAACAATAGGAAAAATAACGCATTAACATTATTGCAGAGTTGGAGCGATAAGTGACTATTACAGCGTTGGCCAAAAATATTGAGCACCCTATAAATTTTCCATGTGTAACACAATTAGGAATTAAAACAAAGCCTATTTATTGTTTAAGGATTAACTATTCACTCGGCAGCGAGATAGAAAAACATCTGGCACAATAAAATTTGTCATTTTAACATGTTTCCATTTGTCAGTTTGCTACTTGTCGCTCGTTGTCTACTCAGATCTAGCGCCCTATTAGTATTTTGTTTTGTTACATTTTGTGATATTTTGTCAACATGCCCAAAAAAAACGAATTTCATTTAGAGAAACGTGTACAAATTCAATTTTAGCACGAGGAAAGGAAATCACAAGACACACAAGTAGAGATTACAGAAATTGAAATGTACGCGCCAATCTGTTCATCTAGCTATTCAAAGATTTGCTGAACCGGATCATATAATAATAGGCTCAGAAGCGGACGCAAACATATCACTACAGACCGTGAGGGTCGAAAGTTACTCAGAGAGTCGTTAAAAAATAGGGAAAAAATTCTTTAAATCTCGCTGCCGAGTTAAACACCAAAATAAGAGTTAAAAATCCGCCTGTGACAAGAATGGAACGCAATATTTCCTGAAGACTGTAGATAGCTTGTTTGCTCTCTACTGAAAAGAATTTCTGCAGTAATTCAGGCAAAGGGTGGACCCACAAAATATTGATTTTATATGAATAACTAGTGATTGACTGTTTTAAATTGTTTTAATTTATGTCGTTGTAACATTCCTCGGAAATGTTATGATATCATAGGTGCTCAATACTTTTGGCCGAGACTGTAGATGTTTAGAAATAACTACTATAATACCTAGGTACACTGGGTTTCCTGTATTTTGTTCCAAGTCCACTGGCCGCTTCGTTGTCACTGAGCGAGTCGGGTGTACCCGCACTGAGTGAGGATCTTGATGCGCGTCCAGCTACTCCTCCACCGGACATAGGCACTGAGCGAGCGGTACGCTCTCTTACCTGGACAGTACATGAAACATAGACATAAGTTATCATAGTCATCATGTCACCATCATTTTTAGAAAATTATGTATATATATTAAATTCGCTTTTTAGTGAATCCCACGAGCCGCAAAGGAAGACGGAGGTCAACCCCAGCAGAGCCTTGCATGTTGAGATAAGGCACCATAGTACCCGGGGGAGCCTGATCCCGGGACGGTCAGCACGCTTGCGACTAAGCTCACCCTTAGCCACGCATTCATTGGCACGGCAGACCGTGGATTGGCGGAGAGGAAGGGGAAGGATAGAGAAGAAAGGAAAGGGCAGGAAAAAAATGTGGATTGGGGGGGTTACCAGACTCGGAATAAATACCTGTGACCATGGATTCCGCAGTTATCATAGTTATATGACTTATATTTGGGGTAAACCAAATTATATCGTATTTTATTATACTTAATAATGGTATCTGAAAACTGACAAAATGTTTTAGTTATTTTAACATTTTATGATGTAATTTACTGTATATTACAGGGCAACTGTAATGTACTGCGACACTGACCGCCACAAAAAATATGGGACATGCTAAACTATAGGCTAAAATATATTCACCAAATACGAATCTATGTGGACAGTCAGAATTTTTACTTGGCTAAAATCCACGACAAGCAAACAAAAGTAAAAAATAATAATGTGTTTTTGACGGGAGAAAGTAGATTTCCAGGGAAGTTAAACTAAATCTTACCGAAAAACGGCCGTCAGAAACTTTCCACCTCTCCCATTCACACATTCAATTCTTACTGTCCACATAGTAATGGATTTCCGCAAAGTAACACCTTACTATATTAATCATTATAAAATCTATCACAATGACTATGAAATTGAAGATCTTAAACAAAAAATGAACAGCTCCACACGACTGTCTGAAAACAAAGTGCATCTCAATCGCGAAACATTCACATTGCCTAATTAACATTACCCAATGATATCCTGGAGAGTGCTGGTATCCATGGTGGTGTGTATAATGATGAGCGCCTGGTGTCGTGGAACCTTGAGATCTTGAGTGTCCGTATATGAATGCTTGCTTAGTTCCATGAGTCGAGCCCACGTGTAGCGGGTACGAACACGGAAGCTCTTCGCGTTGCCTTAAAGCCTCAAATATGGGCTTCAGCTGCTCCAAAAACTCTTCAGCTAAACGCAGCAATACAAAACCGGGACTTTCATTAAGGATGAATAGAGACACATCCATAACAAAATAAAACACCTTCATAGTGCCAATCGAGTTCGAGTTTACCGGAACGCGTATTTTCCGAAGACTGAGTAAAGTTACATTCATATAGTTATTTCACGTTTAATTGAGAAACGCCTACGTATCCGTATACGTATTATGCGGGTATGATAGGAACTTGCGGGAAGGATGAACAAAATACTTTACCATAAAGTCTCTATGCGTTGACGTGCCACCTCGCCTTTGCAGTGGTTCCAATGAGTAGATACACTAACAAACAAACACCAAACACTACACCAGCTTGTGCTTCAATACATAGCTATGAGCACACCAATGCAATACGACCAAATGCTACGAGCTCAACGCATGCTGCACTGACGGAGGTGTATCTTGCAAATGTATCAACCAATCCATGTGCAAGATACAACAAAAATAAAGCAAAAAGAAAAATAAATACCCCAACCGATCGCAGATCTATAAACTACTGTGCGCATAGTGTAGTACATGTGCCAATTTTAATGTATTTTCTAACTTAACCTGTTGAGGACAAAGTTATTTATATTACAAATAACAACGTTTAATAACTTACCTTAGTAATAGGTCCTGTGGAAGGTGGCGTGTTTGTGTTAGAGCGAGGCGTACGAGGTCGGAACGCAGCCATGCTCTGTGACACTCCATCGGCCAGTATGAACTGTTCACGCAGTTCAATGTTCGTGCGTCCCTTTGCTGCATGCGGGCGGCGTCCGGTGCGCGGGATTGCAAACAGGATAGGGAGGATAGGGCGTAATAACAGTTTGGTGACAGGATACGGGAAAAAACACCACAGTGTTAAAAAATGGGACCCGTGCATTGGTAGTGAGGAGAGAAATGGAAAAAAAACAACAAACAAAATCAGAAAAGTCAAACAAAACAAACATAAGGCATTAAAAATCGGATTTTTTTTTAATTATGTGCAATTAGGAACAGGAATTATAAAACAAGATTAGTTTATTTTTCCAACCAAATATATACAACATAAACAAACCAAGGGCAAGGTCAATGCAAACTTTAAGTAACTACAACCATTATGTAATAATAATTCTTTATTTGTATAATGTGAGGGTATAATATAAAGATGAAAAAAAGACGTATTAAAGCTCCATCACATTGTCACTTACGGCATTATTATTGTGTTATAATCAGTTAAATTATTGAAAGTATTTAGATGAAGTTTAATTAATTTCATTAAATTCAAGTCGGAGAAATAACGTAAGATATATTTTAACTCGGAAAAGCATTTGGTGTACGCTAGTACAATATATAATATTAAATATAATCTTTACTTGCTCTTGACTTATTATTGCATTATTAATTTTCTACTATATAAAAATAAACAATATTATACAAATTTATGCAAATAAATTTTATACCATGCAGATGAATAAAATTTACAAAGCAATTAATTATAACATTTTATCTTAGAAATAAAACAAAATTATATTTGGTGTTGTACTAATATTTATAAATTGTGGCGATAGACTAACTACTGTAAAAGCAAATTATCTAATAACCACAGCAAATATATTTTAAGCCACACCAAGAAAAAACTGTATTAGAACCAATTTTTATATCCATAAATAACATCATTTAAAAAAATTGTATAACATAATAAAATGCATTTATGTAATGATAGTTCATATATAGAGATTGGTTCCAAACAATTTCATTATCTTACCGAGCGGGCAACAAGCTTCATGCTGCTCAGGTTTACTCGGATCAGGCAGCGGTAACACTAACGATACTACTTGTTGTACAGGTTTTCGTAAGGATTGAACTCAATAAAAATAACATGAACAAAATATAGGATTAGGGTTTGGATTGGGTAAAGCGAGTTCGGATTAGTAAATTAGTGGCAAAATCAACTTATATCGTGGGTTAATTGATGCTTATTTAAGCTATATATTTTATAGGTAATAATTTTAAATATTGTTTATACGTATAATGATAAATACAAAAAAAACATGAAATTTCTAACTCGATATTACGGGATATTATTTTTTAATTGATTACGGTTTGCGAAAATTCAAATATAATATTAAATTCAAAAAATAACTTTAAAATGAAAATAGCTTGTTATTAATACAAGAATGCTATTTTTGCGTGCTATTTCATAACTGGCAACACCAATACTACGTAAGTTTGCGCACGTCAGAATCTGCGCGTTAGTTATCGCGTCGGGTTTAGAATTCCTAATATAGGAAGTAGATACATAACCGCAGACAACAATGGCAACCGGTCGATTATTTTTTTAAAATTGTAATATTTGCGTGCATTTGGTGTTTACAAAAATGACGGGCACAATAATAGAAAACCTGAGTGGTCGAAAACTGTCAATTTTGATCGCGTTTCTTATAATATGTCAAATAACGTGTTTTCTCATCGGCGGATTAGTTGCACCCATGCCAGCAAATGCTCAGACTATACTGGGAACAGTATGTAAAGATTCGATTACAATGAAAAATGACACATCAAAATGGTTCTACAATCGCGGTAATGGCGCATGTAAAACGATCGATCTCGGTAACATGCATCAAGATTTGTCTGAGACCGACATTGTTTTTGCATTCCAAATGCCGATTCCTCGAGACAAGAGGGTCCTTGACTACTCCCGATGGCAACAGAATTTAATAGGCATACTTCAAATAGATGTAAAATATCACTCCCAAATGGAAATTCAACCTCGAAGCCCTATTACAATAGACGCCCGACTGGCATACAAAAACAAAGGTGATGCTGACGATGGGTGGAAGCTTTATACACAGTCTATTGAGAAACGACACTTAGATTGTGATATTGATGTGAAAACTGAGGAATATTTATACAACTGTTCTGCAATACCATTATTTGAACTTGGCTCCTTATATCACGATTTTTATTTGTTGAATGTAAGATTACCAGTGGACACACCCGAAATGAACACCAACATTGGTCATATACAAGATATGTGGCTCACTGTTATTAACCAAAATGGTGGATTTACTAAAGTTTGGTTATCATTAAAAACAGTTTTCTTTCCATTTATAATCGGAATTCTAACTTGGTTTTGGAATCGGATACATATGTTACAAAGGAAACCAGTTTTATTGGAAAAAATGTTGTTGAGCTTAGGAATAGCATTGTGTTTCCTCAACATGCCTATAGAGTATCTAACGCTACAATTTGATCTTCCATTTATGCTTTTATTAGGAGATATCAGGCAAGGTGTTTTTTATGCGACACTTTTCTCATTCTGGCTTGTTTTTGCTGGAGAACATATGTTAATCCAGGACACATCTATACAAAGTTCTTTGAAACAATATTGGAGACATCTAAGTGCAGTTGTAATGGGATGCACTTCGCTATTTATATTTGATATGTGCGAGAGGGGTGTTCAATTGCGCAATCCATTCTATTCTATCTGGGTGACTGATTTAGGCACAAACCTTGCATTAACTTTTATAATACTGGCTGGAATATCAACTGGTATATATTTCTTATTTTTATGCTACATGGTATGGCAGGTATTTATAAACATATCAAATAAACGGCAGTCTCTACCCACAATGTGCTCCGTTAGGCGTTTGCACTATGAGGGAATCGTGTACCGTTTTAAATTCTTAATGTTAACAACCTTACTGTGTGCTGCACTGACTGTTATTGGGTTTATTTTGGGACAAGTTGCGGAGGGCCAGTGGAAATGGGATGAGACTATCGAGTTGGAATATACTTCGGCATTCTTCACAGGAGTTTATGGAATGTGGAATATTTATATCTTTGCGTTGCTAGTATTATACGCACCAAGTCATAAGCGGTGGCCAGTTAATGAGAATACATCTGATACTCAGAATTTGAGCGATGAGATTGAATTCAGCCCTCTGCCCAGCGAAAGGAATAGTAGTGAGATATCTTCCCTAACATCATTTATTAGAAAAACTACAGTTGATTGAAGACTTCATGAATTTTTCATAATATAACTAGTTCTTTCAAGTAATCTCATGTTTACAAATTATTAGAGGAAGTAATTACTAATAATGTATGCAAGGTGATTCTTAACATTCTAAGTTTTTATAGTAATAAGCTAACTCAACCAGTATTATCGAAGTACTTCGGATAACCATTTGTACTCAAATATTAAATATTTAAGCTTGATTCCATATATAGAATCTTATCTTTAGGTTTGTAATTTTTAACAATGCTATATTAATATTTAAGCAATGTTCTTAGTCATTGTAACTTAAGAATCTTCATATTATTAAGAGTAAAAACTTTATGAATTTGTTTAAAATCTTAATCTTTACATTTGACTAGAGTTGTAGGTAAACAGGTTTTGTGACCTTCATTTTTATAGCCCAAGTCTTAGAATATGTCGTAAAAACACATCTTTTTGTACCCAAAAATAAAAAGAAAATTAAAACTCCTTTTAGCATGTGATTTTGATTGTGACTTAATTTTTTCTGTGATAATATAAGCAAGTATTTGTTCTAATTTTGCATTTAATATTAAGCAACAGTATTTTAGATATAAATTTTCTATTGATTTTGCCAGTTATACTAATTAATTATACTCTTTTCTACTGACAGCTAATGATTGTAATCTTATTAGTGTTTAGAAATAAATTTGATTTAATTTCAATTGTTATTTTGTTATTTTTATGCAAGCTTCCTACTTTTAATACTCTGGAATTATTTTCCCTATATTCCTGTTAACACCTGTTAATGGACATATATCTAATTCCCTGTTAGGGTGTTAACCACATTAACAGTTAATTCCCGAAACACTTCTGATTGACACTTTGAATATCACAAGTCATAAACAACATAGTGGACTTTTTGTGTGGTTCAACAAACAAAAAGTCTTACATGAGAATTTACAGTGCTAAAGTCAAACGAACAAGAGCACTATAATTTGCAAAAAAATCAATGCAGGGAAGCCAATCTGTAGTAGAGCATAAAACAATAAATGTAGGAGTAACACATTTGTCATGGTTTAAATAGGTAATTGAATAAATTGGCTTCCCTATAAAAAAATGAAATTGTAAAGATCCTTATTTCATTCAAATTCATTTTCTTACTTTGAACACAAATATAAAATCTATCGATATATAAACAATTTCCCTACAGAAAGTTTTCACTTTACAATTTTAATTTTCAGTATATTTTTTTTCCATTACAAAACACCACTCAAATAGTAGTAATACCCATTCATAAGAAACTATATAAAGAAAAGTAGCATGTAGGTAGGGGATCATTTGAGTGATGCTTTTATAAATATGAGGAGAATCGAGTAAAATCTGTATTTAATTAATAAATATCATTAAAAAATTGAAACACTACATAACCTACAAAGTAAAGTTTATAATTCGGTATATGTTTTACAGACAGGTTTTGTTTTATTAATATAGGCTGTGATTTACTGAAACGAATGCATGATATATAAAAACAAATACCAATTCTCCTCACACTGACATTTTTTATATAACCAAGAAACTCAAGTTTCGACACAGTTGAGAGGTATTTAACAATTGTTATAACTTTTGTCAATGACAAATTGACTGAGAAAAGTTATAACAATTATCGTATATAATTTGAAATTCATATGTAATTTGAAATTCATATGTAATTTGAAATTCCTAACTTGTCGAATGCCAAGTTTTAAAATGAGATTAACAGTATATTTGTCTATTTAAAAAGAATACTTCCATTTTTTAATTTGTGTTTCTTGGGTATAAGTTTTTTTTTCATAGTTTTTATTTATTATGGGGAGTGTAATGATGACCCAGAGATAGTATCGATACTAATAAATATTAAAGTAATATCGATGGATTTAATTGCTTAAATAATTATTACTCCTTATTAATTACAAAGGTGGCGCATCGATGACGAATCTTATACCTGGTCACTGTAATGGTCTAAATATGTTTGAAATGGACGTATAAATTAACGCTCTCAAAACTGTTTATCGTCGATGCAATATAGATCGAAATTGTTTTGTTAATTACGGTTATTTGTCGCCTGTCGATCACCTTTCTCGTCGTAATCATATTATAAAAAGTATTTTTATATTATTATCATTTCGGTTATTTATCCTTTGTGGCAGGATATACCAGGTCAATGAATAATTTAGGTATCCAAGGAATGGAGCATCAATCGCACTATCTTAGCAGATCATAGAACTGTGCTTTTTGAAATTAACATACCACATGGCGGAGATCGCATGAGTGAGGCCAATGTATTTTATTTGTTTTTCTTTTATTTTTATTATTAAATAGGTTAACATTTAGGTTATAAAACAAAATACATAATGAATTAAACGACATCAATGGGTCATCATTTCTGTCCCAAAAATCACCTATCGTTATGGTGAGTTTGTACATACCTCGGCACGGGTCGTTCTTCACCAAGAACTCGTCGAGGGCGACCCATCCACCTCCGACTCTCACCATCACGGTCGAGCGGAGGATACGGACAAGGCGGAGTTTTTGGGAATCCCCGAACTGTTGGACCGTAACGCATTAAAAATAAAAATAAAAACCTATACATGTAGATAAATCTTACTACAGGGGCTTTTTTAACACTCCAGTTGTCTAGTATGCTATTTATTTATAATATGCAGATTGCTAAATTTTTTCCCAGTCGTTTGTTTCACAGTACGATCAGCGCCATCTTGGAAAAATTTACTGAACCAGGCTAAGGCCCACACGCGGCTGTGATGCCTTGATGATGATAACAGTAACAAACATTATTTTAAGTATACTTATAATTAAAAAAATAATTTTACTGCATTCATACCGAAATGTTACCAAAGTAATGATGCTGTTACTTACCCGGTACTTGCCCTCCCCGACCTGGAACACCCGGAACTTCTGTCGACAGGTGCACAGCATAACCAGCCGTTTCACCTCATCATGGATCTTGTCCGCATCGGTGGGTGGACCGCGACGTTCCACCTGCATGAAAACATCCTTGCATTCCTGCTTATACACTTTTAATAAAAAAATCTTATCCTACTTCCTACTAATCCTACTTCCTACTAATAGTATAAATGCGAAAGTTTGTGAGTAAGTATGTTTGTTACTCTCTCACGAAAAAACTACTGGACGGATTTGGATGAAACTTTACAGTAATATAGGTTATACATCGGAATAACATATAGGCTACAATTTGTAATGATTTTATGTAATTTTTTTGGTCGTAATATAACGATACATGTCAATTAAGTCGGAAAAAAATCAGGCCTCTGAGAGCTATCTTGGCGTACGCTGCCTAAACCATTGGAGTTACACAAAGGTGATGTACCGTAGGATTGTTTGTCTTGAATAGTTCTAAATAAAAGTCTGCGACAGCATATATCTGTACCTTTATGTATACGGAAAGACGTAAGAAACAATTTTTCTTTTTTCCGTCATTTTAAATCGCAATATAACTAATAGATGGCGCCATTACTATGATTAACAAAACCAAGCTATGATTAATAAAATAAAAGTGAGTATTGATAGATTGACATTAATTTATATTCAATTACCCTTTGACGCCAAATTGAGGTTAACGTTTTACAAACAATTTTGTTCTTATGAAATAAAAGAAAAGATGAAGAATTAACAATTAAATGCATCATTTTTTGTATAATTTTAAATAAAAAAAAAACTAGCAATGTTTTAAATATTACTAGAATTCTCGTTAACCATTCCGACTAAGCTAATAACGCTTGTGCTAGGATATGGTTTAAATCAATAGTCGTGTGGAAGATACGAACTCAGGACGTTCAGATCGTAAGGCCAAGGCTTACAGACTGAGATATTGCTGATTTTTTTCTGCACCATAATTTAAAATAATTAATTTATTAATATAAGTAAGTTAACAGTCATACCTATTTATAAATATTCCACAATTTCCTCCCAAAAACTAACCACTTCACTCGTGTGAATATACCGTCGAAGACTTATCACCCTGCGTATCGATATCAAAAGAGATAAGATGTCAGAAAACTCAATTGTAAGACAAAAATGAACCTAAGTAGATTCACTTAAAATCTATAATGTCCTTATCATAAATACAAAACAAAACAAATTATATCGACGATGTATATTTCCCAGGACTTGCGAGCCCTTATTACTAGGGAAAATCGCCAGTAGCTTGGTTTTAGCACAGTTAAAACCCAGCCACCCGTCACCTCCCGATTCCCATGAATGTGAGAGGAAGGATTGATGAAAAGATGGATGAGTGTGGAGCAAGCAAGGAGGGTGTGCCGGGATCGTAGCGGATGGAGCTCTGTGGTCTCTGCCAACCCCTACAGGAGATAGGCGTGACGATATGTAGGATGTATGTATGTATTTAAAACAGTTTACTCACAGTATACACGAGTATAATGTGACATTGAATTATTTTTTAAGAAGTCTAGCTCTTCTTTTTTTATTTTGCTCACATTCTCGTTAACTATTCCAACTAAGATAATGATGCCTGTGTTGGGAAATTGTTTACGTCAATAGTGAAATGAAGATTGAAAACTCACGATCTCAGATCGGAAGCCCGATCCTTACCAACAGAGCTATTGCTGATTGGAGTTTATTAGAACAATTAACTTTTTATTAATAATTTGATTTAATTAAAATTAATTAAATGAACTTTTTAAGAAAGGCCATGTCAAGAGTATCCTCAACCGGCGGGCTTGCATGAGGAGAATAATTAGTGTGGAGGAAGCAAGGGAAGTATGCCGAGATCGTAGCAGATGGAGATCTGTGGTCTCTGCCTACACCTACGGGAGCCAGGAGTAACGATATGTATGTATGTAAAAAATGCTTCTTGGATGTGTATACGTGGAGAATAGTAGCAAGTTCAAATCTAAACTATTATAGACAATGCAGACTTACCCAGTCAGGCCTAAGAGCCGCGATGAACTCCTCCCAGTCGATGAGCCCACCTCCGTTCCTGTCGAAGAGATCCGCCACGGCGCCCATCTCCAAGCGGGACGTGTCGAACTCTATCGTGAAGGAAATTTAAATGTATTCAAAAAATATTTAAGTTATGTGAATTTCTGTTCTATATCTATGTGGTGGAAAGTAAAAATTGCTATGTCAAGGCACAAAGTATTATCTTTTACGTGAGAAGTAGGCAAACAAACATGTGGATCACCAAGTGTAACGTAATGTATGTAAGTAATATTAACTCATCATCTACAATATTAGGGACACTAGGAAGAGGGTATGAATAATGGGAGTGGAAGAATTTATTGGGAAAGAAAGAAGGAAGTAATGGGGGGGAGGAGGATTGAGATTACAATTAATAGACACTAGGAAGAAAAAATAAATTAAAATACACTAGTAAGACGAAATTAATAATGAGAGTGGAAAAATTTAATGGTAGAGGAAGAAGGAATGAATGGGAGAGAAAAAGAAGGATTCGCCTATAGGTTAGAATCAATAGACACTAGGAAGAAAAAGTAATTAAGACAGTAGAAAGACGAAATTAATATAAGAGTAGAAGAATTTAATTGGAGAGGTAGAAGAAATTAATGGGAGAAGGAAAAAAGGAGGATTCGCCTATGGTTTCGTAGAAGATATTGCTTGTTATCTATGTAGGTATATTTGACTACCCTCATTTTCCACCATTAGTGTTGGCACCTGGTTTATTGTATAACAAAACGCACTGCCTATAAATCAGGTTTATGATTGAGGCAATATGATATGATTGCGCTTCCTCACATAGCTAATATACATATTATGCTATGCACATAGGTAATATAATATATTATATGCTTTTTTTAAACAGCTCATATATTTCCCACTGCTGAGCACGGGCCTCTCCATTTCCGGAGGAACAGATGTTAACCCACCACTCTTGTTCAATGCGGATTGGCGGGGCTACCAGATTCGGAATATATATTTATAATCCACACATATATTTATTTTGATGCGGGGATCGAACCCGCGACCATTGACTCCACAGGCGTACGGTCCCGCCACTGAGCCAATTGGTCGTCCAATTTGTAGTAATATTATATGCTTACTTCGCCCTAATTTGTACATAAACGAACGTAGGTTATCTGTGAAATGTCTATAAAGATGAATTGAAACACATTACTGAATTTTAAAACGAAGGAAAAAAGCGGAGTTCCTCTCGCCGTTTCTTCATTGTCAGGAGGTAACCACATTACGAAATGTCGTAACAGAACTTTGATTATTGACCTTTGACATATGGTATATAATTTCTTATGGAGAAAAGTAAAAATATTGAATTTGAACGCCTTATTTCTAATTATGTGTTCTTACTTGTGTTTATGATTCCGTCGATGAATTCGTTGCGCTGTATAAGTCCATTGTTGTCCTTGTCCATCTTGCGGAAGAGGTCCGTCAGCCGCGACTTCTTGTGGTTCATGAACTTGAGGAACTGGCGACAAAGAGAAATATACATAAAATTAACATGAAACTTCAATGGAGATTTAAAATCATTTATGGAATAGGATAGCAAACGAGCAGGCGTGTCATCTGATGGAAAGTAAGGAACGCTGCCCATAGACACCCACAGGCAGAGCGGAAGCGTTGCCGACCTTTAAGGAAAGTGACATTATGGGAGTGGGAGGGGGAAGGAGAGGGGAGGTTGTTGGCCCTCCGAAACTCAGGCCTCTCACCGTACAAAGTGCGGTAGCTAAGCTACCACTCAGACGCCGGTTTTCTGCGGGAGTGTGGTACTTCCCCGCGCGAGCCTGCCCATTCATGCTACAGACGAATAATATGCCTATCTTGACAAAATATTCGTCTGCAGGGTGTTCACGATGAGAAAAGAGTTTATCAGTTTTTTATATAGCTTATAAACATGGTGGGTTAACGTTGATTAATCCAGAAATGTACGGACTATAGATATATATGTATCTATCTACATACATATTTGGACTGTGGAACAAAAATAGCTAATACCTATATAGGTCTAGTTAAATGAAGAGCTCGCTTATCCTTTTTTCTCCAGCCGGGAATATATTTAATTTTTTTTATTTATGAATACTCGTCCCTTGATAATTCCATACCTACTCCTAAAGATGTGTCTCGTTTCTCTTAAGATCTATCTATTGTCAATCTCATCTCTTTGAAATATAATAATATATGGTATATTTCAAACCTTTGAAGTATCTCTCTGGAGACTTGAGATCTATAGAGTTAGTGTAAGAGTCCCTTAATGTTATACATTTACAACAGGTTCATTTTAAATTAAATATTGTAAACATAATACATCATTATAATGTTTAAATAAGTTAACTGTTTTAACTTCTAAGTATTTCCACCATTACCAATATAATTTTCATGTACCCCCAATGGAAAAGCGTACCCCTAGGGGTGCGCGTACCACAGGTTGCGAATCCCTGCTCTAGTTAAATAAAAAGCTCGCTTACCCTCTTTCTCCAGTCATCCCAGCTGAAGTTGGAGACGCGTTGTAGCTCCCTCAAGTGAGCCAGACGTTCGTGCAGCCGTCTCTGTCTCTCCCACGCCAACAGCCACACGGTGCGCCATTTGTCCCATAGTTGTTTCACGCGCGCTGAGCGGAATTCAGGCTCCGCCCCTTTACTGTTGAGCGAATTTCACGAATCAAAATGGCATCACAATTGATTCGTGGTTTCCTTATAGTGCTTCCGAATCATTTTATTATATATTTTTCCGGAAAATCTTAACTATAACTTTTTGTTATAAAAAATAATAGGATTCCCTTCACGTTTTAACATTTTATTTTATTGGTTTTAGTTTACAGTTTAACGTAAAAACGACAGTTTATTTGAATTAATTTGTAAACAGTTTATTTTATTTAAATTGTTGAAAATGACGGCGACGTGGTTCGCCACCTGTCACGTCCGGATTCTCACGAGAGCGAGAAGCGATCAGTGGAGAGCCGTTTCACTGCAATGAATGGTAGCGGATGGGGCTCTTTGGTCTCTGCCAACCCTGCGGGGGATAGGCGTGAATATATAAAAAAATATTTTAATTAAGCATTATACTAATGTTTTTAGGTTTAACTAGCTGCACTATATCTCTAATACTTTTTTTTGTGTTGTCTGAAGGTTGACTGAGAGAAGACCGTTACATTGTAATTGATATATAAATACATATCACTATAAGATTACATTCCAAATGCATGTCATAATAGCAGCCTCTTTATATAATATTTATATAAACTAGCGTACATAGCAAGTTTTATTATACATCTTCAAATATGCAAATACCTACACATTATTATATATCTATTTGACGTAAAAATAATTTATAATATAAACTGATACAATATCATAAAAAAGCAAAAACGCTTAAAAATCAAAATCCACTACCAAATTCACAAATGGTTTATATGATAATGTATGACGAACGATATAAAGGCATTTTCACACGAGCGATGATAAAAAACGCCAAGTTTGGAATTAACTGTAATCCCTTTACAAAGCGCTTTAGTGAGTGGACCTCGTATAACACTGATGATAAAGCCTTACCTTTGAAGCAATTTTAATACTTTGTATAAACAGTATTAAAGTCGAAGAAACGTAGGATACCTATGTAAATGGATCACTTATTCTAAAATTAAAAAGAACATAACCGCATAACTACGTTAAAACTTCAGAGAATAGATAATTCAATTTACTAAGAATATCATTCCAAAAAGGTTGTAAATTAAACACATAACATAGATACGGTTAACAAGATTTTCATCTAGTTTCATGACTTTCATGGGCAAAGCAGTGGACTTTCGCAGATAAAGCTTCCACTATGATATTAAATTTTATTTTTATTCCGAATGAACCTATCTATTTATATAATTTCGGCTTTGCTATGGCAACAATAGCGAAGAAAATATTAGAACCCACTAAACCTTCAATTCTTATTCCTTGCAATATATTAATCAACGAAAGAAAAATCTATAGGTATATAATTTATTTACAAAATTAAATTATTCGTGTATTTTAGCTTTAAAAATAAGCTACTACGTCAATTGAGTTTATTTATTCATTTTATTACAACTACGTTTTACAAACGAGTATATTTTTGTACTCGCTGACGTGACTCGTAAAACGTGACGTGATATGATGCTAGTGTGTAACCAGTCTTAATTTAAAAAGAATTTAATTTTAATAATTATTAAATCGTTCACGCATTGAGTTTTTTGTTAGTACCAACATGGCAGACGGATATTTAAGCCAGTGACGGCGGAATTTCCTTACCTTCCCCTAGGCGGGAATCGTGGGCCGTAGTGAGGCAGGTTGCGGTCTGGTGTCTCCCGACCGGGGCTCGCGCGACTAGAGCACACGCAACATTGTAAACAAACACACGGAAACTGTACACTAACACCATCTCCAGCGTTAGTCGTGCTTAGTCGTACACCCGTGACGGTTAGTCGGTTAGTCACGAAAATTAACGACGGTTATTAGCGAGTGCGGTAAACGACGGACGACATTGTGAGCCGTCAAACGATGAAGCCGTGAAAATAAGTATGATGCCTATATATAATAGTTACAAAATAATAAATTAGGTATTTAGTATTATATAAATATTATGTATCCATGCAAATATTTTTGTAGGCATGCCATGCATTTTAATGCTTGAAATAGCAAACATACATATGTATTTCTTTGCTTAGTGTGCAATTTTAAGTAACGAAAAGTTTTGATTTTGTCTGCTAACGGACTCTGAAAATTGCATGCCCCTGAGATAAAATATTAATAAATTGTTGTTGATTATAATAATGATTTAAAAGAGAGAATCAGCCGAAGCCACGACGGGGGTTGCTGTGGAGTTTGTCTTCTAGGTAACAAGGTTTGTCTTCTAACAATTTCTGAGTTAACTAGTACCCACTACTACTAGTACTTTGTAATTAGGTGAAAAATTAATTTGAAAAAAAAATTGCTAGATAAACCTTTCAGAGCTATAATTTGTGAAGTATTAGAGATTTAAAATATAAAGTTATTTATTGAAATAACTTATGGGATATTCAAAACCGTATTTTATAAGAGAAGAATACAGACAGGTAAAAAAGACATTGTGAATGGAATTTATGTTAAGTTTTTAATTTAAGAAGGTAAATGTTCGCTGAATAAGTATAAAACGTTTTCAATGTACTAGCTGTTGCAATATAAGGAACAGAGAGTGAAAAACTGAATTGTTTATTAAAACTAAAAAAGATTTACACAAGTATTTATTTTTCGTTATACTATTATTTATTTATTTATGCTGGATACCAAACTAATATTTTATGTACATTTCCGCGAAAAAGAAACCGCTAGACTGAACAACGCCTTATTTCAAAATTATTATTTTAATTTTATTTAAAATCGTGTTTTTATTTCATTTACATAATCTCCTGTTATATCAGTTGTATTGTTAAATATAGTTAAATCTAAGCGTATAAGGGAGTTGCAATGAAAGAAATGAGTGTATCGTGACTTTTTAACTTGACTGCGTTTGTCCAAAGCAAGTTTTGATAGAGCGGCCGCCATTTTATCAACATATAACTAACGTGTCAAAATGAATATATTTTATGTTTCAATATAATTATAGTTGTATAATTTACTTGAAATTGACAAATAACGTAATGTTAAAAATAATTATTTGTGTAATTACTTTTATCGGAAACGACTTAACAGTTCATTGTTCAGAATGTGCGAATTATTTTTGTAAGCATTCAAAACACTACAAATCTACTTTTATAAAATAGACTAAATTTCACACAAACAAACCATTACAACAAATCACACACAATCTCCATATAAATAAATTTCAAACCTTCCTCTTCTACTTCGACTGTGTATCCGGGACCTTCTCGTGAGATCATCGAAGTGTGACATACGAATGAGACAGAAGAAGCCACATTTACAAGTGTTAGAGCGAGATGCAGCTATGTGTCGATGTATTATCAGAGAATGACTGAGAATAGATAATTTTATTTTTTTTACAACGTGTAAAGTGTTGTGCCATTTTGAATTATTTACAACATCTTTTTTATTGAAAATTTTTCGATTTCTTATTGGACATGCAAAAACTCTGTTATAAAAAGGCATCCTCTGATAATAGGATATTAATCAAATTTTTTTTAAATAAAAGCAAAATGAGACGATTAATTAACCAATTTGACATAAAAGCAAAATTAAATAATCATTTAACAATGATACAAGAAGTATTACGGTATCTAGCACGATTTTACCTAAATTTAACAAATTAAAATACATTAAAGGCTAAAATCAAAAATTTTAGAACTAAAAAATAAAATTATATATTAAGAATATGTAATTTTATTTCTTGTGGTTATTACCGTATTGTGTCACAATATTTTAATATATTAATGATAATATCACGAAAAATCATAATTTTAAGAGTAAAATCCATTTGCTAGATACTTTTTCAAAATAAAACCTCAAAAGAAACTAATAAAATGAAAGATATAAAACGACAAAATCTAAAACTAACCTGAAACGCCTATTTCCATAGTAATCTGGTGACACGGACCTCTCTCTGTGCAAATCGTGCTGGGAGCCGCGTCTGTGTATATAGACACCCAAGCGCACACCATGCAATGACGTCACAATATGGAGATGACGCGACGTGCGTGAGCGTGAGAGAGACGGACAAATAAATGAAACGTAAAAAAATGAAACGAAAAATAACATATAATGATAGTGAGCTGCAAAATATTTTACACCTTATATACTAAAAATAAGGTTTGCTTTCATTTGACATTAATAAGTTTGATTTACAGTCCACTATACTAATTGAAATAAAATTAAATGAAACAAAATTTCTTCAAATGTAAAATAAAAGTGACATCACTGAATACATATAGTAAAATACATATATTGTATATTGGATTTTTAAGTATGCCACACAATACACAGCTTCTTATTCAAGCGAAGCTAGCACATCGTGGGCTTAACTATAAAAAATTCAACAACAAAAAAACTAAGCTTTCTTTCTTTCAGAGCTCAAGAATTTTTTTTATAAAGCTTTACTTTTTTATATAGCTTTTTTATAAAGCTTTTTTATACCTAGAGTTTTTTAATTTTTTTTGTAAAAAAATATTTAGGTACGCTTTAAGATTATCCGTTAGATGGCATCAATTTTGATAATTAGACCCACGATATGTATGTATCTGTGTTATAATATATTAAAATGACGTACCCTGGCGTTCCTTTGATGGCACTCTTGGCGGAAACTTTCCGTGGTGTTGCATCACGTCCTTGGCTTTGGCTCTTGACCTTAGAGAAAAATAAAAAAATAATTATTCTCTACAGATAGCATTAAAATATACATTGTACATATCGAGTAGGGAGCATGCATTGAATATTTATTTTTTTTTCACAGCCCATATATTTCCCTGAGCACGGGCCTCTACCATGCTTGTCCAATGCGGATCGGCGGGGTTACCAGAATTGGAATAAATATTTGAAGGCCATACATATTATTCCGATGCGGGGATCGAACCCCCCCACTGAACCAATTGGTCGTAATAAAATAAATAAATAATAACTATTAAAAAAATAAAATTGAGTTTATTTAAGATGAACCATCTAAATAAAAAAGTTAATTATGCCTATGAAATAGGTATACAATAAAAGTATTTAAGTGCAAAAATACCAATTAATTTTTCTTTTTCAGAACAATCGACTGAAATATCTTTTTAAAAATATTATTTCTCTACTTTTTTTTGCAATAAGTATTGAAGGAATGTTTGTAAAACTCAATATTTAAAGAGCTACTTATAAGCGGGAGGTATGAAATTGAAAATATTATCATTCACTATAAATATTGTTTTAACAACTTCAGAACTTACCTGGTAGGCTTTACAAACACGATCTACTTCGTTTTGTCTCTTCTGAGTGTGTTCCATAAGTTCTTTGTGATCTTCTATGAGACCCTCTAGAAGTTCTATTGATTCCGGTAGTGGTTCAGATTCCATTGCTAGAGTAAAAAAAGTTTATTATTAATATTTTATTTAACAATTTATTGTATATTTGACCCCAAATCAACAAGAGATGGAAAATGTGAAGGTGACATTGAAAGGCGAATGAAAGCTAGTATTCAGGTCAATGGAGCCCTGCATTCCTTTATGAAAAGTCAGAATGTGCTTAAAACGGCCCGACTGGCGGTTCATCGGGGAGTGCTTGTTTGACTCCGATGTACGGTAGTGAATGTTGGGTTTGGCAGAAGAGTCATGAAAGCAGATTGAATGCGGTGAAAATGAGAGCATTAAGAAGTATGTGGGGTAACTTTGAATGATAGAAAAAGAAATGAAGATATGAGAGAGTTACGTGGAGTAAAAGAATGTGTCGTGACAAAAATTGAGAAAGTGATGCTTAAATAGTTTGGGCACATAGAGAAGATGGATGAAAAACGACTGGGAAAAGAAATTTACGTTGCGGATGTGAATGAAAGAGCCGGTAGGAGAAGACCACGGAAAACATAACTTGATCAAATTGCCGAAGTTTTTAAGAAAGACTAGGTCAAGAGTACCCTTAACCGGCGGGCTTGCATGAGGAGAGTAATGAGTGTAGAGGAAGCAAGGAAAGTATGCCGAGATCGTAGGTAGATGGAGATCTGTGGTCTCTGCAGGAAACAGGCGTGACGATATGTATGTATGTGTTTTTATCTCATATTATCAGTTATATTGTTTAAATCTTGTACAATGTAGTTCGTTTAAGACGTACATATATGGTACTTTTTAGGTTGACTGCAAAAGTCCATAGGTGTTTGGATAAAGGATCAAATGAAATTTTAAAGAATTAAAATTTACTGTATTTTCTTCTTTTACTAGTAAAACTTGTTTTGTAGTAAAAGAAGAAAATACATTTATTATTCTCATTTAGTATTTTCTTCTTTCACTACTCTTTTATGGTAAAACTAATAAAAAAATTGGGGTTTTGTCACAGAGGTTTTTTCCATATAGTAACTATAAAAATATTATAACTTACATATTAAATTATTCTCTAAGCCGGTAAGCCACTGTAACAGCTCCTCTAGAACAAGATCCAAGTCTTTCAGACTCTGCATGTGCGTCTCTAACTTGCTGCCACGTTGCATTGCCCATTGCCATACCTGAAAAATTATTTAACTGTAAAATTATATCGAAAATGATATTAGAGTTATTTTAAATACTTTAAACAAGAAATTCTGTTACTGCCTGCAAATTAATTTTCATTGAAACAACGCTTATTATATTTAGCCAATTAGATATAAAAAGATGAATAAATAGAAAGATGAATTAATAAATATATAGTAAATGAAGATGGAGAGAGAGAGAGAGAGAGAACGAAATAAAGTGATAAGAGGGGGAAGAAAGAGAAAGAGATAAAGAGAGAATGATAGTAATAGAGAAACAGACAGCGAAAGGGAGATTTTAGTTTTTGGTTTATTCATATATTACAGATACGATCGTATGGTTTCGGAATCAGGTTTTTATAGCTTATATCAATCGGTGTCCTTCAACTTATATATTTTTTTGAATAACTACTTTTACATTATAATAATTACCTGTCCAGCGGAAACTTTACTAAATATACGTATCACTGGCAACACTGACACCACAAGTTGACGGGGTTTGTTCGGAATCATTCTAACGATTTTTTTTATTATTATTATTTGAAATTTCTCATTAATTTTCTTCACACATTATATAAGCACCGAATCAATGTATAATAAGAATAGACGATAAAAACCAAAACAGTTACACAGATAATACAATCGATTAGATAATATACGTCATTGATAGAAGACGCTAAATACGGCTTAAATTAATTAACCTTTAGTCTGATAATATGCAGTGAAATGATAATATATATAATTCAAAGTATAAATATAGATTTAATAAGATAAAGTGAATTTCCGGTGAAGATAAATCATTTTCTTTTGAATGCAAAAAGCATAAAATAAAACTGCAACCGCCTGATTTCATAGATATGACATGACTGATACACAATGCCTTTTAAGAATATTTCACTTTAATTGACTTTGACTATTGACTTAAATATTGTTTTATAATTTTTGAAATAATCTGAAAAAAATATCAATACTGTGATATTTTCATTAAAAATTTACTAATATTGTTTAGTTTACATAATTTTATACTTATAAAAAACTTAATGCATAAATTACATTTAATAATAACCGTATGAAAAATATGTGTAAATGATCGATCGATCGATTTTCTGAAATTTTTGCTGAAAAAAGCTCCAGGTGCTCCAACAGAGCGCCTGGTATACGCTGAGCAACAACTATTTCGTGGCACTTTTTAGATTGTAATTTTATTGTTTTCTCTGTTTTTTTATATGTACAATATAATTTTTTTTTTATGGGATAGGAGGGCAAACGAGCAAGTGTGTCGCCTGATGGAAAGCAATCAACGCCGCCCACGGGCAACCGCGACAGTCGCGGAAGCGTTGCCGGCCTTTTAGGTATGTATAGGCTTGTTTTTTGAAGGTTCCAATGTCGTAACGGTTCGGAAAGACCGCCGAGGGTAACTGATTCCACAAACTGGTGGTGCGTGGAAAGAAGTTACGAGCGAAACGCACCGTAGTAGA
>JASFAT010001180.1:0-46483 GCA_031353405.1 Baronia brevicornis
ATATGTTCGATTATGGTGTGGAGTGGAATAAAATAAATGCGTGTTTAGTGACTTTTTAAGTTAACTGTAAAAATCCATAATTTTATCAAGACGTACCTCCTGCCTTGACAACGTACCTCTTGCCTTGACAACATACCTCCTGCCTTGACAAGCTGAATTTCCATTTCAAGATACTTGTTATTATTATATTATACTGGACACTGGTATAATAGTTATGGCTAATTGTAATCAAAGAACAAAAGAGAAAAGTGTTATTATTATATGGACAGTCAAAAGTTTTACTTAGCTAACATCCGCGACAAGCAAAACAATAGCAGAAAACTAATAATGTGTGTTTTTCCGTTGGGTTAAGTGGATTTAGATGGAACTTAAACCAAAAACTTACCGAAAATCGGCCATCAACTCTCCACCCACCAACCAGTATACACAACACCAAACACACATTATCACTTTTCCATCTTGTAAACGACACGTGTTTCGCCCCAACACGAGGCATCTTCAGGTACAGTAGACTTTACGGAAGACAACCGAAAAGCAAAAACTTTTCGGTTGTTTTTGGTTTAAGTTCCAAATAAATCCACTTAACCCAACGGAAAAACACAGATTATTAGTTTTCTGTTATTGTTTTGCTTGTCGCGGATCTTAGCTAAGTAAAACTTTTTACTGTCCATATAGTGATGGATTTCCGCAAAGTAACGCCTGACTCCATTAATAATGTAGTTATTATTTCTAGTCGATTCAACTACGTTGACATCGGATAAATCGTAAAAGTGTTCAATGCGACAATACAATTACATTCAGTGACCGAACAAACTCTTATTTTTGTTGGGTATTTGTGAATAAAGAAGTGATTGACATACCCTTAGTTTCACTAGTCAGAACAGAATCTAAAATATTTACTTCACAATTATGGTCAAATCTCACCCACTAGTCGACCAGTTATTATTTAATTGAAGGTGATCGGTTTAAGTACTGTTACCGTTGGGCGGATTCAGGTCATTCCTCGCGGCGACCGCGTTGCACGCGCTGTAAGGCGGCACGCACCGCTCGCAGCGCGACAGTGGGTCGTGTTTGTAGTCGTTATAACGCATCACGCGGTACATGTCGTGCAGGTTGTTGATCCCCGCCTGCGAAGGGGCCATCCACAAATTACGTCACGCCTTCACAAGGGGGCGGATGGCAACAAAGTTTGCGTCGAGTTAGAGAGGGATGAGTCTTAACCTTTAAACTATCAGAATACAGATTGTTAAATAAAGAATTAATGAACGGAAGGTTGTAGTAGCGAGCGTGTGCGCTGAATGTTTAGATCCATATATTTCTATAGTTTATATATATGTGTTTTTCATAGTAATGAAAAACATATAACTTGGGCTTGTTAAGTCTCGAATAAATAAATAAGACAACTTGGTAGAATTATTAAAGACTAAATATGGAAAGTTCTAGTATTCAGATGATCTAACATCGCTGCATGGTTCAAGCAATAGTTACTGATGTACTGTACTGGAAGAAACCAGTCTCCCCTCCAAGGTGACCTTGCTGTCAATCAACTATACAGATGGTGGGTCCCCACCAAAATTTCGTTTATCCGACGGTGGTAGTCAACCAAACTCCAACCAAGGTCTTTTTCTTCTTCGAATCAGCAGGCGTCAGACGCTGCCAGCCCAGAACTTGGCCACTAACACCGCATCGTCTGATGCCATGATAAGGTTATCTGCTGAGCAGTTGACAGGGCAAAGAGAGGAGAAGGACAGGTGTGCCATTATTTGTATCGCTCTCCCACAGTCACACAAAGGGGTTTGTAGTTAAGCAACCCCAACAAGGTGACATCTGTGGAACGCTAGTTGCTGTGTAGCAGTCACTCGGGACCTCACCTGCTTTTCAGCAAGGATCTTGGCGCGGGGGTTGGTGTGGTAGCCGAACCAGTCGCCGAAGGTCTCCACGCGCACATTGCCTCCGCTCAGGTTGAATATGGCGGGGAAATACGGTATATTGTACGATGGGAAATACGTTGCACGCACCAGCTCATTGGTTCTGGAGGCAGGAGACATCTTTTTAAAATGTTATCTTAAGTTAGAGATAAGTTAATTTTTTAAACAAGTATTTTTGTAGAATTTGTAATGTATATATATTTTTTTTACAGCCCATATAGTATGTCCCACTGCTGAGCACGGCCCTCTCCATTTCTGGAGGAACAGACATTAACTCACCACGCTTGTCCAATGCGGATTGGCGGGGTTACTAGACATGGAATATATATCTGTAGGCTATACATATATTTATTCCGGTATGGAATCGAACCCGCAACCATTGACTTCCATTGGCGAGGGACCTCGCCAGTGAGCCAATTGGTCTATATTACATTAGGTAAATTACCAGGATGTTTGATAAGGGAACATACTCGCATATGTATAGATCCCACAAGAAAAATACTACCATAAAAAAACAATAAATCTATTTTAAATTATTAGCTATTAATTATTAAAAATATAACACATTAAGTAATATATTGTTAAAGAAAGATTTATACACCGTGACTTTTTAATTACCCGAGAAAATTAAGTAATATATTCAGTTATCGATATACATTAAATTTGGCGAAGAAATTTTTTTTTAAAAATGTCCTTAATATACACCAAAAATTATACAACAAAAAAATCTTGCTAATTCAAATTGACATCATTATCATTCCAATATGAACTGCACCCAAACCAACCTAATTTGGTCGCGTAATATTTGTACAGGATTTCTTTGAAGTCCCATAAAACAACATTTTTGTATGAACGCTATAATATTTGAATGTTACTTACTGACATACATATTTTTACGAACGGTACTATTTTTACGGTGAACGGAAATATTTTTACGGTGTAATAGATAACATGTTTGTATGCATACCTATCTGTAGCTGTAAGTAAATCCAATCCAATCCAATCAATATCAATATCAGCCCGCGGCAGTCCACTGCTGGACATAGGCGTCACCCAAGGCGCGCCACCTAGCCCGATCTTCGGCTGCACGCATCCAGTCTCTGACAGCCGTCTTGGACATATATAGTATATATGGGTAGGTTAATAAAGTGTGGGTTTTTTTTATGGGATAGGAAGGCAAACGAGCAGGCGTGTCACCTGATTGAAAGCAATCAACGCCGTCCATAAACATCCACAGTGCCATAGGCAGTGCAGGAGCGTTGTCGGCATTTAAGGAAAGTTTTATCATGGGAGGGGCGGGAAGGGGGTTGGGTCTCTCTCTTAGCTTAGCTACCACTCAGACGCCGGTTTTCTACGGGAGTGTGGTACTTCCCCGGGCGAGCCGGACCATTCATGCTACAAACAAATAATACGCCATTCTTGACAAAGTATTCGTCTGCAGCGTGGCCCTACCACTACGGTGTGTTGTATTATACGATTAATAAAAATCTAAGTGCGCTAATAGTGCATATCCTAGAATATGGTTCACATCAATACAATGGAAGATAAGTACTCACACCCTCAGATACTATATTAATAGAGAAATGAGTCTTATACTGAGTCAAGCAGCACACTTACAAATCAGCAGACTCCGTGTATCCAGGTAGTTGTTCTATAACCCACAAGAGGCCCTTCTTCACGGACCCAAGCGATTTCTCGCTCTGCGGCGTGAACTTATTGTAGTCCACTATGTACCTGAAAAGGTCATCACCGTTTCATTGAAGATCCAAATGACACGGTGGCGAAATGTTTGCTTTCTGTGCCTATGGTCGTGGCTTCAATTTGTGCATCATGATAATTCTATATAGCGGAAATCCATTACTATGTGGACAGTCCGAACTTTTACTCAGCTAAGATCCGCCACAAGCAAACAAAAACAGAAAAATAATGTGTTTCTTCTCCTGGAAGAAGTGGATTTACGAGAAACTTAAACTAAATCTTACCGAAAAAACGGCCGTCAGCAACTCTCCAACTCCAAACCACTATCAACAACACCAAACACACACTACCACTTTTCCACATTGCAGTGGATTTTGTTTTAAATAAATAAATAATTTAACACCAGTCTGCGTAACTCGTTATGTTTTCTCACCATTGGTTGTTGTATGTGCCACTGTTGTGTTGCCGGAAGATCGTCACCCACTCCTCGCCGGTGGTCGCCAGCCGGTTAGCGACCATGGCGCGGACATACTCCATCAACTGGCATTCAAAACATATGGGTTTCGATGGAACCAACAATAGATACAGTGGTAGAGTCATGCTGCAGACGAATACTTTGTCAAGAATGGCATATTATTTGTCTGTACCATGAATGGGCCGGCTCGCCCGGGGAAGTACCACACTCCCGCAGAAAACCGGCGCCGGAGTGGTGGCTTAGCTACCGCGCATCGTACGGTGAGCGGTCTGAGTTCCGGAGGCCCAACACCCTCCCCCTCCCCCTCCCATAATGTCACTTTCCTTAAAGGTCGGCATCGCTTTCGCACTGCCTATGGCGCTGCGGATGTCTATGGGCGGCGCTGATTACTTTCCATCAGGTGACACGCTTGCTCGTTTGCCCTCCATCCCACAAAAAAAAAGATAAAGCTGGTCTCACTAAAACTATGAACTGACGATTTTTTTCGTGTAAATGATCTTATCGCGGGGTATGGGAGTGAAATCGTAGACCGAGACATCGTCTCGATTCAGGCTAAGCTCCCTTCCACTCGACTCTATACTGGGTCACTTACACGTGGCCGTGAGCATGCGGTAGAGATCGAGCCGTCTTCAATGTTTCATATCTATCAAGCGTCCTATGACGCTTCTCTTTTTATTGGAAAAAGTCCTGCTTTTTTACCTTTAAAACGAGCTAGTGAGTCAACTTATAAGCCATCCATAAATTACGTCATACGAATTTTATGATTTTTGGACCCCAACCGTCCTTGTCACACAATTATATGACGTCACATATTTAGCAATTTTTAAATTAAAAAAGGAACTGATCCTAAATTTTTTATATATATTTTCATAATTTATAATATCAAGATTTTCGTTGGGGTTATGAATGGATATAGTTATGATTAGATTTATTATAGAACTGCCATCAAATAAACAAAGTAAATAGTTTTATGTTTTTTTTTAAACTACATGTATTTTTTCTTACCGATCCTTCAGGTGTGATGAGTTCGAACAGGCTCCGGTTGCTGTTACCGATGGTCGTCTCCGCCGACACCAGCCCCGATGATATTATATAGAAGTCGTCTGCGGACTGATACAGTGCATTCAACTACATAAACCGAATGAGCCACCGGTGGTACATTGTTGTCTGTCCCATGGGACCGAATGAGTCACCGGTGGTACATTGTTGTCTGTCCCATGGGACCGAATGAGTCACCGGTGGTACATTGTTGTCTGTCCCATGGGACCGAATGAGTCACCGGTGGTACATTGTTGTCTGTCCCATGGGACCGAATGAGTCACCGGTGGTACATTGTTGTCTGTCCCATGGGACCGAATGAGTTACCGGTGGTACATTGTTGTCTGTCCCATGGGACCGAATGAGGTACCGGTGGTACATTGTTGTCTGTCCCATGGGGCCGAATGAGTCACCGGTGGTACATTGTTGTCTGTCCCATGGGACCGAATGAGTCACCAGTGGTATTATTAATGGAGTCAGGCGTTACTTTGCGGAAATCCATCACTATATGGACAATCAAAAGTTTTACTTAGCTAAGATCCGCGACAAGCAAAACAATAACAGAAAATTAATAATGTGTGTTTTTCCGTTGGGTTTAGTGGATTATTTGGAACTTTAAACCAAAAACTTACCGATGGCCGATTTTCGGTAAGTTTTTGGTTTAAAGTTCCAAATAATCCACTAAACCCAACGGAAAAACACACATTATTAATTTTCTGTTATTGTTTTGCTTGTCGCGGATCTTAGCTAAGTAAAACTTTTGACTGTCCATATATCACCAGTGGTACATTGTTGTCTGTCCCATGGGACCGAATGAGTCACCGGTGGTACATTGTTGTCTGTCCCATGGGACCGAATGAGTCACCGGTGGTACATTCTTGTGTGTGCCGTGGGACCCAATAAGATTTTTTATAAGATTGACACCGGTGGTTCACGCCGGTACCAATCTTATTTATAAAAAGGTGATTTATTGTAATTAACAAATCTGTTTACATACATAAGAGAACTACTTTACTTTGATTGTTACTTTTGATGGTGTTTGCATTGTTACTTTGTATGTTGTTTGTATAGGCCCCCAGTTCCACCAAGGACTATGGGCTACAAATACGAGTATAACTTCCATCCCCATCACCTGGAAGGCTGACAGCTCAATACGGCGCGATTTATTCGCAGTTTTCTGCCACGAACTGTGTAAATGTAGAATGATTTGCCACCTGCGTTGTTCCCAAACAAACCTCAGTTACCCGCATGCTAATTTACCTACTATGCTAAAAAATAATTCAAGCATAGCTCGGCCTTTTTTTATTTACATTTTAGATATTATGGAAAAAATAATACTATACCTGCACTAAACCCGGATAAGATGAGAATGACATCTTATAGCCTGGGATCAATTGCTTGGCCTTCGGGTTGAGCTTGTAATATAGCACGTACTTCTTATGAAAGCGCAGCATTGACTGGTAACTGAAGACCAAAGAACAGACAAAACATAGAATTAATGATTGTAGCGTAGACATCTTTTCATCCACCCTTCCTCTCACATTCATCGTAGCGAAACGGCTCTCTATTAGTCGCTTCTCGCCCTTGTGGGAATCAGGACGTGACGGGTGGCAAACCCGGCATTTTAACAAATTAGATTTATTATATTTCGTCATAGTGAATTCCACGAGCCGCCAGGAAAGATGGAGGTACTAGCCCCAGCAGAGCCCCGCATGCTTAGGTAAGGCACTATAGTATCCGGGGGAGCCCGGTCCCGGGACGGTCGGCACGTTTGCGACTAAGTTCGCCAAAGGGTGTCCAATGGCAGGATTAGGTTTTCAAAGATATAAATAAAAAAATCTTCAATAACTTTAATGAAACAGAGAAGTGCGAGTTTTATTTTAAAAAAAATATTTCGTCTAAATGTTGACAGCCACGTCGGGCACACTCCTGGAATCGTGACGTCGAGATGCCGTTAACCTTACGGACGATATCTTCTTTTAATGCTGAGATGGCCGTCGGGTTTGTTTCATAGACTTTACTGTTGAGGTACCCTCCCCCATATATAAAAGTCCATAAGGAAGAGATCTGACGACCTGGATGGCCAGAAGATATCATCGACTTATTAATTTGTTAGGTAAGGAAGTACGAAAAAACTCCATGGTCTCACTAGCAATTTTAGGCGTGGCGCCATCTTGTTGAAACCATGTGCGTGATGAAGCCAGGGTGTTCTCCCAGCATTGGGAGAAAATAATTAAAAGGCATGCGTTTACTGATTATTCGACCTATAAACTAATTCTGGAATCAAAGACCCTATATCAATGAATCTGGTGTTGCAACTGACTACAGGAGGCGGTGATTATTCCAAATATTGGAAAAAAATAATCGATTCGATCGATCGATTAATCGACGTACATACTAATTCTGCCATGGGAAACTCAATGACTCTGTTCTTGCAGCTGACTACAGGCAGCGGTGATTATTTCAAATATTGGAAAAAAATAATCGATTCGATCGATCGATTAATCGACGTACATACTAATTCTGCCATGGGAAACTCAATGACTCTGTTCTTGCAGCTGACTACAGGCAGCGGTGATTATTTCAAATATTGGAAAAAAATAATCGATTCGATCGATCGATTAATCGACGTACATACTAATTCTGCCATGGGAAACTCAATGACTCTGTTCTTGCAGCTGACTGCAGGCAGCAGTGATTATTTCAAATATTGGAAGAAAATAATCGATTCGATCGATCGATTATTCGACGTACATACTAATTCTGCCACCAGAAACTCAATGAATCTGTTATTACAGCTGACCACAGGCAGCGGTGATTATTCAGCATTAGGTAACCAGCTTACTTGACTGCCTCCGTCTTAAATACATACATATCGTCACTCCTGTTTCCGTTAGGGGTAGGCAGAGACAACAGATCCCCATCTGCTATGACCTCGGAACACTTTCCTTGCTTCCTCTATACGATGAGTGTACTCGTACATGCAAGCTCGGCGACGTGCAAAACCTCTCCTCATGCAAAACCACATACATCTTCTCCGGTCCTCGCTTCACAAGTTCACAATCACCTGTTCCACGTGACTTGCGACGTATACAAGTTGCTGAAGTCCGGCAGCAATTTGACAAGACCAGTGCAGTGCTCGCCGAAAAGGAATCGCTCGGGCATCGACTTCGGCATCGACAGAGCTAACGCCAGGTCGTCCAAATCGCCCACCATGTTTATCCAACTGAAATGTACGAAGAGATGTATCATCTCATTGCGTACTATATCGAATTTATCATTGTGAAAGTTTTAAGGATTTATTTATTTAGCAATACAACAGCCCTCTTAGTGGCAAAGGTTATCAAAATTTACAGAATATATCCATCATCATCATCTTATTCTAAGATATATAAGATATAAGACATATTTCATAAAATGCACTTTGATCGGCGTCTGCCGTCTCTGGACAGAAGAGTTTTGTGATCACACTTCGATTGTTAAACAAAAATTAAATTCCTTAAAATAAGAAGTTATGTCTTTTACGATTTTCCATTATGGACACTACCTTTTCACAGCAATATTATATTTTGCTTTTGCTTACAGCCAGGAGACTGAATATGCTTGTCTACTGCCTTAAGGCCCTACCATTATGGATGTCCATGAACAGAGGTGATCACTAAACTTCAAGTTTATTTGCTATGCTATAAAAAAAGGCATATTTACACTATGTCCCGAACAGTCAGCCACTGGTACGGGTCAATGGTGGCTTTGTTATAGCCATTTGCTAGACCTTCCAGCTGAATGTAATACAATTTTATCTGTAAAAAGAAATTAAAGGTATGAGGCATGTCTAAAGACAAACTTTATAGTCTTGACACACCTGTTTGTCAATATGCCTTAGCAATAGTTCTAAAAAAAAGAAACAAACTGTCTTAAATTAATTTATTAAAACGCATGATGAAATGACAATGATTGAGATGAACGAGAGTAGTGGGAAATTTGTAATGTGATGTATGTAGCGCTGTCCCTGCTTACTGGAAAGTACAGGGAAACCATGTTCCAAAAAGTCAGAGCCTCATAATTGTGTAACAACCGTTTAGTTACTTTAATTTACTCTTATTTGCTTATAAAAAATATACAACCAGTATTGGATCAGGAAATGGTGTGATGGTGCAGAGATTAAAAATTGTTATGTAGTATACATACATACTTGATACCAGTAAGAGTCCATTCCATTCTTATTAACCATTGATGCGATGTATTCCTCATTTTTGTCCACAAACTCCTCGATCAGACCGCATATATCCGTTTTGTTATAGCAATATCTATAAATTTTATAACTGTTATTTCACAATTTTTAAATACCCTATTATCTTTCAACATTGGATTTTTTATGCAGCCCATATACATATAGACTTGAAATAAAGTAGGCCACACATGCATTTATCCTGATTTGAGAATTGAACTAACGAGTATTATCTCCGAAAGTGGCAACTTTAGTAGGGAAAATATAGAATTTTATAAAATGAATGAGGACAGAACATGTTTGTTATTGTAATAAGACTATTATATATGGTCCATGATCATTACAGTGATAGCTGCTACTGCTGCTTAAAGAACTGGAGCAAACCCTTGCCTATAAAGTCCTTTTTTAATGATACCCAAAATAGGAGCCTGTTGAATAGAACTTTGACCAGTAATGATTGATAGAAAAATTATTTTAGTTACTATAATAATAAATTTTTTCTCTATGAAATAGCAAAATAAGGAATGAATAAATAATCAAATATTATCGTAACAGATATATTTTTGTGGGCTAGACCAGTGTATGAAAGGTTACCCAGAACCTTTGAAAAGCAGAAAAAGCTAATTAATGAGTACACAATTTATGATCTAATATTTTCCTAGCAACAAGAATTTTAGTAACACAAAAACATTGTTTTCTTTAAAAAAAAAAACAATCTTGATAAGGGTCTTTAATAATTACTACTATGAGTGAAAGACAGGACCTATAAGTACTCTAAGAACACTGTCATCCACTGACAATCTTTTTTCAAATAATAACCTTATAGACTGAAAATATTATTTGAAAAGACAACGGTCTGTGTTGTCTTTTCAAATATGGAAGTATTTGAAAGATACTAAGAGATTATCAAATACAAACCCTTTCAACATGTTTTGCCAGTGCATCCAGATGAGATCCCTTGTAAGGAAGCCTTCAAGGTAACCAGCTGCGTATGCTTGCCTCTCATCGCTTGAATCTCTTGAAGTGTGGAGTTCCAGGAATGCCCAACTACAAATAAATACATTTCGCAAATAGAAAATTCCTCCTTTATTTATGTTAAATACGGGAAGAATTTTCTTACAATTTAGGCTTAGTTGGAGTGTTTAATAAGAATTCTAGTAATGTTAAAGACAGTGCTAGTGTGGTTTCTTAAAAGTATAAGTTTAATTTCACATACCCTGTTTCATTAATATCATTGGTGTAGGTAGCTCGTGCAACAAGCAACGGCGATTTCACATAATTTTCTTCAACAGTGACATGTGGCTGGTTATTTTGCCAAGTAATATAGCCATATTTGGTTTCACATACATTCACCAATGTAAATATTAACAAAAACCAACATTTCCAATTTAATTTCATTCTAGTTACAATGATAAGTTATGAAATATCTTTTAAAATAAAAGATGATTACAAATCACGATATATAACATGACTAATAATTAGCATAAACTGAATTAATATTTTTTATGCATTAAGTTTATGTTGTTTTTATTATTTCTATTCTGTTTACATTTATTTATCAAATGACGTGACTTGACATTTCACCAGGTCTGTATTTGATACAAATTTGTGATTGGGACTTTTCCCGCCAATTTACATTACTGACGTGTTTTTATTTATTTATCATAAGCTTATGTTATTGTCAGTTATATTGTTTAATTGTGATGGTGAATTATACAATATAGTTCGATTAAGGAGTAAAGGTGAAGTGATATGAAATAAATGCGTGTATAGTAACTTTTAGGGTTGACTTAAAAAGTCCATAGAGGTTTTGGTAGACTGGCCACCATTTTATCAAGACTTAACGTGTCAAGCTTACTATTTATATTTCAAGAGATTAATATTATTGTACTTTACTTCACATTGGCATAATAGTTATAACTAATTGCCATCAAAGAAAAGCAATTTCTGGTAGACGGAGTTGCCACTTAAACGAACTAGTGACCTTCTATGATTCTAGCCATGTGTTAAAGTTAGCTATACCCCTATCAGTCAGTTGTTAGAATTACAAGTAAGATTTAAATTAACAGTGGCTCTGCGAAAATCCCTGCTACTTTATTGTCGTCATTAATGGTACCATGAATGATGACAATATAAAGCACAAATAGTTTATATTAAGAACATGAGTTTATATATCGAATAATATATATAAAGCGCTCCAAAACCAATAGCAGCGAAAAGAGAACATTTTATTAATATAGTCAAGACAAATAGTGTAATGGTAAACGTTTAATAATTTATTTTTCTATCAAAGTCCGTTACTGTGGTCCACATAAATAGAGCACACTTTATTTGATAACACTGAACTCAAATAACAAATATTAAACGTATCTATATGTATAACGAGGTCGTAGCAGATAGAGATCAGAGTCTCTGCCTACCCCTACGGGAAACAGGCGTGATAATGTGTTATAATGAGTCACTTATATTTAACGCAGAGAAGCCCAATTATAAGTCAGCCTAACTGATAATTGAAATTCAATATCATTACACACACGGTATGGATAAAATTAATTATAAGCAATAATAAATGTATAGGCGGCAAATGACGTAATCAATGTCTCAGAGTGGGCCTGCCTACTTGACTTTTATGTATATCATCAGTATACGGCATCTAAGTACTTGAGGTAAAGTTGCATTATACATAAGAAATAAAACAATAACTCAACAAAATTTATTGACTAAAATTTCATTTATATCATCATACACTATATCACTCAATTTTATTACAATAATAATTATGGGACTGACAACTTCATGCCCAACTGTCCACATTTGTAACTAACTTCACGCATTAGATACGGCGTGCGTTCGTGTGCAGGCGCCTTTAGCCACTCGTTGACGTTAATGGAGATAGGTACGTATCCTTGTTTCTCCAACACGTCGAGAATCAGTCGGAATGTACCACGTAGTCGACTGCTGTTCATTGAAAAACAGCCTAGGTTGAAAGTCATTAAGCATACTCTAAAATAAAATAAAAAACATTAGTTGGTATTAATTAGAATTTTATTAGTGGTATCGCGTGGTAGTCACGCTGCAGACGAATGCTTTCTCAAGAATTGCATAATATTTGTCTGTAGCATGAATGGACCGGCTCGCCTGGGGAAGTACCACACTCCCGCAGAAAACCAGCGTTTGAGCGGGCGGATCTATGGTTTGCGTTTTTGCTTTCCATCAGGTGACACGCCTGCTCGTTTGTCTTCCTATCCCATAAAAAAATATACAAATATTAATTCATTTCCCGACTCCTTAGTTGTACAGATCTATATGTGCTATACCTATCTTAACGGATAGGGGTCAAGTTGACTCATTACACCTCAGGCAATCTAGTCTTAAATATTATTATATGAGTCTTACTGAAACAAGGACGACATGTATAAGCTAAATATAATAAACTTTGTGATTCTTACGGTAAAGAATTTAAAGGCAAGTTGAGGTCTTCTATGGGCACCTTTTCATGATCCTTCAGTGGTCTAATTAACTTTACTGGATTCCCATTTTTAAAACACACTAGTAAATCTAAAAAGGATTAATAATATATATATATTATAAGATTTGTACTTAACATGACGCTATAAAATATATGTTAATTTAAAGAGAAGTTCTGGATAATTTTATTACAAGAATTTAGTTTCTTTGGAAAAGATGCAAAATTCATAATTTAACTAAAACAAAAGATTGAGGCTACACTTTATCCATCATGAATTATTTTTGCTTTCCAATTTAATTATATAGCTGTCAGTATTTATTTTATAATTAAGTTTTAAAATATAGTTATGTTGCAAGTTAGCATCATGAATGTCTCTGTACCTCCGAAAAAAATTTACACTTGAGACAAACTTGCATCAAATGACACACTAGTTTGTTTGCCTTTCTATCTAACGATAAATATGGACATTTCATTTCTATAATCTGATGTTAGTATCAGTTATATTACTTTTTTTAATTTTTGATTCTGGCCAGAGACCAGATCTGATGATCTTATTAAATCTCAACATATTATCTAGTATGATTAAGGTGTTAATTGACTGCAAAAGTCCATGTAAGTTTTGATAGAAGGGCTACCGTTTTATTCGAAAGTATTGTGAAAAGCTTAATTTATATTTAAAGATACTGGTAATTATTTTACTTGACACTGGCAAAATTCTTGTACCTAATTGTTATCAAAAAAATAAAAAAAAGCTAACTAGAGGTTTAACATCTTTCCTCTACCATTACCATTACTTCCAATTATTTAACTCTCTTTCCCTGCTCAATACAAATTATATCCAACACTTAACTGTCTTATGCCAGCCTGTTCTGTTTGATCATGATCACAATGAAATAAACAGTTTTTGGTTTTGTTAGAGAATGGACAGACTCGTTATACAGATAACGATCGTTTTAACTTACCAACTACAATCCCACCCGGTAACACCACATTTCTAGCCACAAATTCATTACTACCTAATCCTAGGGCCATCGCCTCTTTCAAAGTAGCCGATAAATTATGCACAGGGTATGCAACTTTAGCTTCTTCGAGGATTTTAGGAGGTAACTTATATTTGTTGCTGTGAAAAACGCTGACAGCCTCGTAGAGTGTGAGAAGCTGAAGCAAATCCAAAGTGTTCTTCTCCCTAGCTAGATATTGCTCGAGGAACTTTTCAGAGAAAACTTTTTCGAGTAACTTGTCCTCATAGTGTCCCAGTGAAGCAAGCTCTAAACAGAATTTTGTCCACGGTAAAGCTGTATTGTTCGCATTTAAAACTGGATTCTTTGATATCTGCTGTCGCAGCTCTCGCCATCTATCTGTTTCTGGCGTGTAGTTATTATTTGAGAGGCAGTTAATGAAAGCAAACAGTATGTTCGTACGCACTTCAGATAAGTTCACCTCGCCAATAGCGACTTGGTTGCAAAGATGTTCCGTGAGAACTAAGTGAGTATGGCCCTGAAATTTAGCAAACATAACTTTTTATTTATTTTCGATAACAGTTTTAGTTTTTCAACCCAGTTTAGGGACATTTTTATTTATTTATGGATCATCCACAGGGATTACAAAAATTATATTATTATAAATAATTGTTACAACATATTAAAATTTAATTCTATTACGGAGTTTGGATCTATCTTATCAGCTACCATGTTGCCCCTTCCATCGTTATAGCAGAAACAGGATTAAGAAGCAATCTTCGGTGCCAAGAGATCTTTATCATTGCCCTAAGTCCGTACTTTGCGAACATTCTGCTCACAAGTCCTTCCACAAAAAATTGCAAACGCCACGCCAATATCAATTTAAACCAAGGAAAAAAATTATACATGAAGTTCTAGGCACATACTGCACTTTTGCAAAATGCCGATTTCTATTTGCTACTGTGCCTGGTTCAGTTAGCGGTGAGAGGCTTATCTCATTGAATTCTCTCTCTTATTCTTATCATTCTAAACCTATTTTAAAAGCAGGGAACTAATATGAAATGCCAACGGCGCTGATGTTGGTTATGGATTAAAATGTAAACTTAAATACTCACAATTCTCGAAAGCACTCTTGCCACCAAAAGCCCCTTCTCAAACGGAACATTGTTTTTTATCACGTAACCAGCAATTGAATCCAGTAACTGCTCATGATAATACTCCGGATGCTTCTCTAAGATACGACCCTTAATTTTAGCAGCTGTCCGTAATATGTCATCGTAAGATAGCTGATCCACCCGCTGCGCCAGTATGTCGAAACAAATGTGCAGTAACTGGGACCTTGTGGGAAAGATTTCTTCCGTGCAGTTGATTTCACAGAGCGACCAGATGATAGACTTCACTATCTGTGCATCAAATCTTTGATCGTGCAACAGGAGTCCAGTGACAACATTGTTGATACAACGGTCTGGAAGATCATGGGATGAACAATACGAAAGCATATCTTTAAGCATTGGAAGATCATCTTGGTCCAATTCTAGGGGTAGATGAATTTGGAAGGCCAGAGGCAAAGCTATCTTCAGTACATCAACAAGATGGTTATTACTATCAAATTGATCCAAAACGAAATCCAAGAACATGATCTGACGTATATTGAGGAGATTAATATTCGCTCTAACCAGTTGCAGCATAGTTTGCACTATGAGGGTATTCACAGGAACTTTCAAATAAGATAAAACTTTTATTGCTTCCACTGTCTCATTGATTTCCAGGGCGCGCGCGTGCTTTTTAAAATGTTGACAGAGAACTCCAAACGTTGGGTCCTTGATTATTTTATCTGCGTCATCAAATCTGGAAAACAAACGAAACAAGAAACATTAGAAATAGAAAAGTTCATTCATCGACTTTTTTACAGAAACTTAATGCTAAAATTAAAACCTAAATAGATATTATACATATAAACGAGAGAGGAAACTAGGTTAGACAGAGACCACAGATCTCCATCCGCTACGATCTCGACACACCTTGCTTTCCTTCACATTCATCCATCCTTCCTCTCACATTCATCGTAGCGAAACGTCTCTCCGTTCGTCGCTAGCTTCATTGTGAAAGAGTAATAAGTTGGTTAAACGGAGAGACAAGCGATTTGTTAAGAGTAAAAAATTGAAAAATAATTAAAAAAGATAGTGGGTACAGACACGTTCGTAACGTGACGACTCGACCGGAAAAGTACTGTAAAACAAAATGGATTAGTTCGATTGACGTCTTTTAGATAGACACGTGGGTGACATTCCGGCATAAAAATTGAAATATTATATATTGAGATATAAAGTGTAAAGTGAAAAGTATGAATAATATATTATATAAATGTTACAATGAAACGCAAGAATAAATTAATATCATTTTGAAGAATATTATTTGAAGAAGCCCCCTAAAGATCCCGCGTTTCGCCGTAAACAAGAACGGCTGGCACGCTATAGTACCCTCACAGAACATTTTATTTTATATGTATATTGGCGTCAACCAATAATATTTTTGTGTTCATTTCGTACAGCAATCTGGAAGCCTAATTCCTTTCTCCCTTCATTTATTTCCTTCTCCTTGTCCTATTATTCACCCTTGGCTCATACGGATCATTTGCAGTGCTCTTAGGACTGCTGATTTTTATGGGGGCATTATTTGCCTACTATCAGCAAACCATTAGTTCATTCGTCTACCCCTTTCATAAAAAATACATTACAAAAATATGCTTTTTAAAATATTTTATGCTTGACGGACAGTATCTACCGTAGAGTATTCAAAATTCTAACTTGCCAGACTTCTGTAGCTCGAACAGGCAACGCAATGCCTGCAGCAGGTGTTTGTGCGTCATCATCGGCAGATATTGCTGCACTGCAGCCAGCACACCCTCCGTTGATGATGCTGCCTTTATGGTTATCATTATCGCATCCGGTGTTTTGGCGCGGCTCACCTCTGACACTTACATTACGATTAAATATAATTATATACGGAATGTCAGAATTTTACTTAGGCAAGTCAGTTGTCTGGAATCACACTTTACAACCACGAGCTTAATGAGCTGCACAAAAGACCATTAAAAGTGGATGCATTCGTTGGATTGGGTACGTAATACGGATGGACGAGGTTAGAGCTACCCAAACGCCTACTCGACGGCAAACCAGATGGTCGTAGAAGTCGCGGAAGGCCTAAGCCCAGATGGCCTGATGAAGTCGAAGACGACTTAAAGGCAATCGGTGTGGGGGCTGGAGAGAAAAAGCCAAACTAAGATACAACTGAAAAAATTTACTGAACCAAGCTAAAGCCCACCCACGGCTGAAAAGCCTTGATGATGATAAGTCTGTTATCTGAGAGGTGTATGGTATTGATATATAATCTCCATTGTAATTGTAAGCCACTTAACGGTACTCTTCTGTAGATGATCTTCTTCTACTATAAGATGCTTTATATTGAGGTAAGAAATTTAATTATTTTATACAATAGACAAAACTTAATTTTATATGTATTGTGGCGCCACCTATTGGCAGATTATATAAGAATAATGTTGCTTTGTTTTTGAATATTGAGCCGTATTTAAATAATTGTTTTGCAATAATTTCATTTGTTTGTTAAAAAAGATATTGTTATGCTGAACAAAATATTTCTTTATATTCTTTGTTCATTGTTTATTGTCTTTATTCGCCTTTTCAAATTTTGGGTATAAAAGCCAAAATTCAGTCAGGGCGAGATTCATTCAAATTCCAACTAATGTTGTAACTTGCTGACAGAAAAAGAAAAATATAATCACATAATTATACAATTTTTTGTTTTATTTGCTTATCATGGAACTTAGCTAAGTAAAATTCTGACTGTTCACATACTGGATTTCAGCAAAGTAACACATTAAACACAGGCAACATTTCTCACAATATCTCTGGGTTGTCTTGATTGTTTTCCATCAGGCAGCATGCTTACTCTTTGCTTTGCCTTCTACCCCATAAAAATCTTATTTACTTACACAAGTTTAAGACCACTACATTTTTTCCGACATTAAATTATGAGAGCAAATACCAGTGACTAACCAACAGCCTCTACCTGAATAATAAGAAGCAATCTGCCTGCCACCTATGGATATATATAATATTTTAAATGTAAATTTTGAAAATCTTTAAAAGTGTGTTATTTCGCTATTGAGTTTTACTTGGACTGAATTAAGATAAAAGAAATACTTACAACTCGTTGAAAATGTTGAAGATCTGAGAGTAGTTCTGCTTATCTGGCTTCCGCTAAGTACATTCCGCCACACATTTTTCAATATCTGAGCCATGATATCTGTGGCACAATTCAGTAACCACTATTATACAAAAAAGTATAAAATAAGCATGAATTAATATTATTTTCAAACTGATTATGATGCAGTTTTCACAATTTAAATCTAAGAAATAAGCTAAAAAAATAATAGTAAATTATTAATATCATATGCATTAATATCCTATCTTTCAAATTGATTTTTTAATGTTAATGTAAATTAAAAAAAAATTATGCTAAATTTGGATTGTCAATGTATTTTTTGGATGCAGCAAATTAATGTCAATGCAATAAATTAAGAGGTTATAATAGTTAAAATTATATAGGAACAGCTAAAAAAAATTAGTTGATTTATTAAGGGGTGTAAACCATACTTACATGTTATGGACAAAATATTCAAGTTTTTAATAAAAAAAATATAACAACAAATCATACATGTTAAGAAGTATTGAATTTAAGCATCTTTAAGTTCTTTGGAATATACAAATAATCTTAGTATTAAAAAATTGTAAAATATATTATTATGTTTTTGTTAACTAAGTAAAATAAAAGTCACATTATTTTATAAATAGAAAAGAATTCGAAAATTTCGCCAAAACTTGACAATGACAATGACAATTTTTGTTACTGCATTTTATTGTGTTTATTGCCTAAATGTCATGTGCATAGAATTAATGGTCATTAATATACCGCATAATACGCTATAACATATAATGTTACTGATTATCCATAACGATTGATGGAAATTCATTTAAGTAAAATTTATATTTTAGTGTTCAGGAGTCAAGAAATACTTTGCTACAATTCGCAAAAAATAATTAAAAGAAATAATAATATTGCGCGTTTGTGAATATATATGCATAAAAATACCTATATAAATTTCTGCTGGCAGAAACGGTTGTCGATAAATTTATTAACTACTGTCACTAAATTCGAATACTGTTATTTAAAATGATCAAACAATGAACAAAAAAATGGGTCGTCAAACGAAACATTCTAATACCATTAGTACTGAAAATAATCACATTTGAACAATTTATACTACAAGTGTTTTTTCTCAAAATAAGGCATCCTAAGGCAAGGGTTCCCTAACTTGTATAGTCCGCGGCGCACTTACAGCTTTATAATTATGTGTCGGCGCCCTAACTAGTCCAAATAGGGTACACTGATTCTCAGTAAATAGGCATAAAAATTAAAATTGTTTCGACTAATAGCGTTATTATATATAGATATCTTCTCTACTTCTAATAGCAATAGTGTGAAGTTTTTTAAATTTCGCCACCTGGTCGTGGCGCACACCTAAGGAATCCCTACCCTAAGATATAGCAGACTTACTACTCCTGACCGTAGCCATGCGGTTTATTATACGCGTTAGAAGCGTAGAAGTTTAACATAAACACGCTTTTGGAGCTACACACTATATTAACTACCGTTAATACGTAGAAAAAATAGGTATTATATCACCTCTGTGGGTATTGCCATAGACTCATAGTGTTTCATATTATAAATGAGATAGATAGGTAACGGAAGTTATGTATTACTTTTTATCTTATTAACATGAAATTTTGTATTGATTTATTTAAAACGTAATGATTAAGATTCTCCTTAGACTTGGTCACATTATTAATCAGAATATTAGTAGGATTTGTTTGTGATTGTGTAAAACATTAAGTTTAAATTGTATCATATATTCATAAGTGTTCATGACTGTTCTATACAATAATATAAAAAATAATAAAAATATAAATAATATAAAATAAAATAAACCCATTAAAAATGACGGAAGAAACAATTGTCAGTTTAAGAGCTGATAGAGAAATTACGAAAAAAATCATAACACCGGGCGACTATTCCATTGTGCCATACGAAGAATCTCGATGTAAAATTGTTGTGTCAAATGTGGAATGCAGAAATCAAGCAGGAGAATGCCCCATAGAGCCAGAGAATCGTATTTTTAGTAGTAGTTTTGACGGTACTGTGATAATTGGTGATTTAGACTCATTTATAGACAAAGACGTCGAGTTGATTCTACAGCAGATGTGCTGTGGCGAAATATGTGTTGGACGTATTATGTATAAAAATAAGTATGGTGTAGTTGTAAAAGAAATTTCTTGCCAAATTGAATTAAAGGAGGCAACTGAAGAACAACTGATAAGTGACTGGAGTTGGGCGCGACTCTTTGAAGCATCTGGACATCACAAAGACAGGGGAGTCGCCTTAGTGAAAGAGAAAAGGATATTTGATGCTTTTAGACGTTTTAGCAAAGCTATGAAAATGATTGTGGCTATAGAACCCATAGATTCTGCTGATATTACTGAGGAATCTACCAAAGAAATCATTGCATTAAAGGTATAAATTTTATTATTAATTATTTGTTAAATGGTTTTATCTCATAATATATATCAAGTCAGGATATTGCAATGAATTACTTGAGTGTTACTATGGGATAACTGCTACTAAAGTATTTAGAAACTCATTCCATACTTGTTTGGATAAACATTCAAGTAAATGGTTTTAGGTTAATTTTTAATAAAATAAGATAATTTACACTAGTAAAGACCATCTCCAGATATAGTAGTAGAATTTGCATTGATAGTTCACACTTAATTTTAAAAACACTACCCAGAGTACTTAATGAAATAAAGATGGACATTCAAATTTACTTTGCTAAGATATCACTTTTCATCACACAGCTAATGCATTATGTTTGTGGAGAAAAGTTGTATTGTGTGTTTGATATTGTTATTGTTAGTGACTATGGTGAGGCGTTGGAGGATTTGCTAACAGCTGTTCTTTCTTTTTCTGGAAAGTAAGTAGTAAGTTTCTTCTGATTTCTGGAATGTAGTGCCTGACTCCATCAATTATCTTCTGAAATGCTTTCAATGTTTTTCTTCACATTAATATATAGATTCCTGTAAGTCTGTGTACACTTTTTACTGATAAATTCATAAAATGATAAAACCTTGTATAAATATTTAAATGCAAGGAGGGCTTTTCACCAGTATTCATTCTGATAATTGTGGGTGTGGTGATGAGAATGAAACTCAATGCTACACTTACTGACAATGGATTATAATTACGACAGTACATTTCACTTCAGATATAAAGCACTTTATACACAAATCACTTATTAAATCGAGCACTAAGTGGTTTGTTGTAGACATGGTGTATTGGTGGCACCTCTATTCGAATGTGGCCGCCCCAGGTCCATATATACGACGCTCCGCTAGAGGGGCATACAAAGACCACCCACTCTATGTTCTTGACACAGACAAAGCATGCTTTGTCTATGACTAAAATGAATCATTATTTGTCGTTAATAAAGAAGATAAATAACTTTCAAATAATATTTGAGGGACTAATGAAAGAATAAATATTATTATGTTATTTACTGTAGTAAAATTATTTTCAGGTAAAGTTATATAATAACTTGGCACACTGCCAACTACAATTCAATGAATATGATGCAGCATTAAAACTGTGTGAAAGGGCTCTTTCCCACGATCCTGACAATGTAAAAGCATTGTACCGAAGATGTGTATCATACCAAGGTCTACAAATGTATGAAAAAGCATGGAAAGATATTCAGCATGCTCTCACTCTAAACCCTCACGATAAGGCAGCACAATACAAGGCACAAGAGCTCAGGCCAAAAGTAGAGAAGATCAATCAAGAATATTCAAATGTTATTAAAAAGATGTTTGGCTAATTATTGCATTTTTTTTATGGCAAACAAACAAGCGTGTCTCCAGATGAAAAGCATTTAATGTTGCCCATAGACGTTTGCAACACCATAGGCATTACAGAGGCACTGCCAGCCTTTGATTTATGTGTAAAGTTGTTTTTTGAAGGTCCTGTTATATCGGTTTAAAAGTAGCGATGAAGATGAGCTAGTTCCATGACTGGTGTTATGTAGAAAGATGTTTTGAACTTTCGTTCGATGCATAGGTTTAAAATGTTTTGAGTAAATAGAATTTTGCTGTATGCTATTTGGTATAATAAAGGCCCCCATCCCATGTATGTAAGATCATATAAAATGAAACAGATATATCATAAATAATTTATATAATGAATCATTTCATGTTGCATATTTAATTCTGATATTGTAATAATCAAACCTGTCATAATCCTTGTACTTTCTTTTGCATTTCTATTCTTTCAACTGTCTCAGTAATACATATACTTATATTTTAATTTTATAATGCAAACAATGTATCTGATTACTCTTGTTAATTAGCCATATTATAAATATATTATTATAAAATTAATATTTATTATTATAAAAATAATAAAAAACTAATCCTTCGGGAATGGGTAAATTTTTTTTCACACCCATATATGTCCCACTGCTGAGCATGGGCCTCCCCATTTGTGGAGGAACAGATGTTAACCCACCACGCCTGTCCAATGCGGATTGGCGGGGTTATTTGAGTCGGAAAAAATATCTGCAGGCCATACATATAGTTACTCCGATACTGTCAAAGCCCCGACTATTGACTTGGTGGTCGGAGACTAAAACACTGAGCCAATTTTAAAAAAAATGGGTTAATTGATTAGATGTGATTGGTATTCGCTCAGCAGAGACCAATCATTGGTCAGCCTTTACTGATAATTACAATTCAATGTCATTGCACACATGATGTGCTACCGGTCGTTTTGGCTCGGAAATGCATCGCACACACGATGTGCAATAGGTCTGGAATGGATTAATTTTGTAGATGTGACGGGTATTCGCTCAGCAGAGACCATTTATTAGCCAGCCAAACCACAGCCAATTGATAATTACAATTCAATAACATTGTACACTCCTGTGCAATAGGTCTTAAATGGGATAATTGAATGGATGTGATTGTTATTCGCTTAGCGGAGACCAATCATTAGTCGGCCTAACTGATAATTACAATTTTATATCATTGCACACACGATGTCCTACTGGTTGTTTTGGCTCGGAAATGCATCGCATACACGGTGTGCAATCGGTCTCGAATAGGTTAATTGAATAGATGTAATTGGTATTCGCTTAGCGGAGACCAATCATTAGTCAGCCTAACTGATCATTACAATTCAATGTCATTGTACGCACGATGTCCTACTGGTACTGGTTGTTTTGTCTCGGAAATGTATCGCACACACGGTGTGCAATCGGTCTCAAATGTATATAATATTTTATCTGATTTTTATGCCAAATTTTTATTTGAATTATGAACTGGCTGGCGTGTACAGGGCAGTACCGCACTGACGCAGAAGATTCACTGCGCTTTGGAGAACAAAAGCGAGAGGAATAGTGGAGGATTATTCCTTATTTATTTAAACTTTTGCAAAAAATGCACAACAGGTGGCTTAATGCCATTGAGCATTCTCTCCCAGTCAACCTGCGGGCGAAACTGAGAGAATTGGTTTGGAGATAGTGCAGCTTGTAATAAAATAAACCGAAACTTATTAATTTAAAAGGTAGGAAAGACTGTGAATTGGGTATACACAGAAATAAAATATATGAAATTCACAACAAATATAATTTTGATCCCATGATATTTAAAAAAAAATTCATTTAATCCAAAACAAAATTGGCACATTCATTAAAAAAATTTACATTACAAAAGTTTTAGGATGATTCGTTATTAGAAAAATATGTTATGTACAAGTGTCGAATACATCTGTTTCAGGGAAAAATTTCAAAACAGAGCACAACATATTTGCTTAAGGTTATATAATATATTGCTAAACGAATTTCTTAAGTACGTACTAATAAATGGCGTGCAACTCAACAAGTGTATGAAGTAGGTATATTTATCAAAGTTTTCACTACAACGCAATCATAGAGTAACCTCATATTTGTGCAACAGCCTAAAATATTTTTAATAAGCAATGATTTAAATCGTTTGATATACTCTGTGCGCCCATAGACGTCCGCAATACTACAGGCGTTACAGATGCTGTGCCGGAAAATAGTTAGTTAATAAGAGTAGCTGAAGGTATATATATATATATGTATATATATATATATATGTATAAATATATATATGTGTGTGTATATATATATATATATATATATATATATATATATATATATATATATATATATATATATAGTGGTGGTGCGTGCAATGAAGTTACGGGAAAAACGCACCGTACAGGATAGCCACTAATTTAGATTGTGGGGATGAATCTTTTTTTTTGGATTTAGCTTTTAAAATAAATTATACCTAACTCCAAACAATAAATACATGTATATAAATTTGTTGTTAATTACAGATAATTTATTATGGTGTTATCGCACGGAGTTATGGCATAAAAAAGTAAATGTGTTAACGTCATTAGTATTTAGATGTTTGCAGAGGGCGCCACAGTCAGTGCATTAAAAAACAGAGGAACCAGTTTGAAAGAAGTGTTCAATATGAATAAATAAAGTAGGAATTAATTGTATTGTAAAAATTAAATGATGTGGTTTTTCGTAGAGAGCGAGAAAACGCTATTTTATTCGCAACATCGAATGAAACACTAGTAAGCGATGTTTTAAATCCCTTGATGCCATTAACGAGTTGAATGCGTGCGTTAGCAAATAGAGATCGAGGAAAAAGAGTAGTCTCTTTTTCTTCTGCAATAATCGTAACTGTCACTTCCTCTTTCGCACATTCGTATTTGACGTGGAGGTTCGTTCGTCGGTTTCGTCGGGTTGACTATAAGTAAGGTGCATATCTAACGATTTAAAACCATTGTTAAAAAGTGCTTTAAAATATTCGACTTGTTCAACATGATTCTATGTTATAATTATAAAACATTTATTATAATTTACAGACATTAGTACAAAGATTTAATCTATGTAAAATTTAATTTATCGACCCATTAATCTAAAAAGGCTAGTAGAGTCAAGAGATAAAACGATCCGTAATATAACAACATTAGTATAAGCATCATTTTTGATAATACAATATAACTTAGCTTGTAATACTAATTATGTAATGAAGTTTAAAATAATAACAATGGCGTTTAAATTAAAATAAGTGATTTTCATAAGATCAATCAAGTAATGTTACCACTTCTGGTTAGTCATATAAATGTTGCCATTGTAAAAATAACGACAAATAATTAGGAAACAATAAAAAAGAAGAGACAGCAACCTGCCTTGCCTGATAACAGTAAATAGTACAGTATTTTAAACAAGTTTAGTCCTTAGTTGGATCACTGATTGACATGATGTTATGTTTCCAGAAGAAATGCCTGCCTTGGTAATTCCACCTAATTCGAGAGAGCACTCTGAATTGCTGCATTCTGTTAACAAATAATTAAAACAATAAATGTATTATTAATAGTTAGTAACATTTGATGGCTTAAACATAAATCTGGACTTTAAACTTTAAATTTGAGAAGACAGAAAAAAAATGAATTGTCCATACAAACATTATATCCGACATATGCCCCACATAATATGCCATTTTTCACATTAAGACAGTATTTTTGTAGGTTTGGTTGTTTGTTGTAAAATACTTTAAATGAAATGCAAGCAAATTCCAATTCACACATTTTCACGGTATGAATGATAAGTTTCCTATTAATTTTTTTTGCAAATACAAGAAGATTTAAAATGTTCTTATTGCAACAAATCTTATATTGTCAAGCCACATATCAAATAACATTGCATGTACTTTAATGGAACAAACGAAAATTTATCACAAATTTAAATGGCATGGAGCCGAAGCAAGACAGAAGGCTCGCTTTCATTGCGCGTTGGACAGAGATCCATATAAAAACGGCAATCAAAAAGGATGCTTACAACCTTGATAATAAATAACATTGTAAAATAAACAATATTTGTACATATACACACACAAATCATGAAAAATTAATAGAATTGTGAATAGTAGTAGGCCACAATTATGTCTAACAATTAAACCACAAAAACAAAGTGGGCTCAATTCAGATTAATCGAACAATATATCAATAAAACATATGTTATCTACCCTCAATTTGTCTATACAACTCTAATAATGAGTGATCCCTCACCTATGACATAAATTGCACAATCAGAATAATGTAGTATCTTTTTTATACCTACAAACTATCAGTGAAATTAAAAAAGTAAAGTCAATTTCTTTTATAGAAGATGTTGGCATTCATCAGATAACCGTAAGGTACTAAACCAGTATACTGTAATGAAGAAGAAAAGATTTGATTTTAGTTTTATATTTTTTTACATTTATGGTAGTTCTTTTCTTTGATGGCAATTAATTATAGCTATTATGCCAGAGTCAAGTAAAATACAATAATATCAAATCTTTTGAAATGTAACTAGTCCGCTTATCACATTATGTCTTGATAAAATGGTGGTTATTTTACCAAAACCTTCTATGGATGGAGAATCTTCTATTTTACAGTCAACTTAAAAAGTCACGATACCAGCATTTATATCATATCCCGTCACTTATAGGCCTTAATCGAACTATATTGTATAATACACCACCATGAAATTAGGCAATATGACCGAAACAATATAAGATTATAAAAATGAAATAAAAACATAATCTCACTGATGTAAGTTGGCGGGAAAAGTCCATTTATGATAGTTTAAGCTTTATATTTGCTTTTGTTTCATAAACATGTACTGTGAAAGACTAAATTATGTGTTTCTATTCTAAAATATAAGAAAATTTATCATCTATGTTTTAGTAAGGTATTTTTAAGGATGTAGTGTTAGATGGTAGATGGTAGATGTTAGAATATGCTGGAATCCGCTTCTCAACGTGCCTATTTTGCATGTTCATAACGCTGCAATATTATTAAATATTATCATTAAAAACGCTTTTCACTCAAAGGTCTTATTATTTAAATTCCTAAAAATAAATAAAGATATTGTGTTTTTAAAGATTTTTATCATGGAAATTATCAGTCCGCAGCTAACTTATACTTTTATATAACTCTTAGCGAATGGATGCAGGATGTACGTACAGGCAGGATGAAGTGATATTTTAGGTTCTGCCTCAATTGTGAATATTACAATATTATTTAGGCACTTTTTCTCGCTCTTCAAATAAAACACTAAATATCTTAATAATCTGTTGATCTACTGGTTATTCTAGTACTCTATGGGTTATTCTAGAAAAGAAGGGTTTGTTTGTTAAGGGTTAAAATATATCAAATTAGTTTTTTAAAAAGATACTACCCCATTCTGTTTGTGCATGGTCAACACCATAAAATTTAAAACAAAACTGTTACCTTACAATTATATTATTACTCTGTTACTTTGATTACTATTGTTCAGCACATGGTTCATAGCTTAAATATTTCAAACTATTTGTCTAAGTGCCACAACCGTTATATGTACACCATCGAACACAGCATAGATGTGAGCATAGCTCAAACTCATAATTTACACATAGATTTTCTTCTATATCTTCGGCAACTTTATACATAAACTCTCTTGTTGTAAGATATGTTTGAGTATGCTATTGAGGTAAACGGAAACTCGTCAAATAAACTCTGAATATTCCTTTTAGAGTCATTAGGTTTGAGCGTATTATTGCAAGATATAACAGCATAGCACAGTTTCATATTCCTTAAGTTATCTTGCCGATGGCATGAAAGACTGTGCACAAACATTTCGATTTAATCTTGCATAATTTGAGCATATCCATAATGTTTGCCTCGTACAAGTTGATGCCGTCGTAGGTTAATTTCACGTTTGACACCTCAAAGCAATGTAGGTCACATTTCACATGTTCATCACACATCAGCTCACTATTGCACACATTGTGTAGAGTTCCACCGCACTGACAACGATACGGACATGGCTTATCGCCGTCCGTGTAGGTTTGATGCCATCACAAGTGCTTGTGCTTGCCATTGGCGTTGGGGGGCGGCGTGGAAGGCCCGAGAGCTCGCTCGGCCGCCGCCGATGCTGCGTGCTCCATGCCCTTCTCTAGGCAGGTCTGGTATGTTGGCTTCAACAGCTGAAATAAATAAAAACTTGTAAGAAAGATCCTTATAAGTAAAGTAATAATATAGCGAACCACTACAAAAATAAGTCAAAGATGGATTTATGTGCGTGCGTACTTGCGTGCGTACGTGCATGCGTGCGGGCGTATGTGCGTCTCAATTGCGTCACTGTGGTCCACAATCTGTCCACATTGGTTCTGGCATTTAAATTACTTTTTTTTGTTTATGGTATAAGCTGACAATGTATGTGTAGCATATCATGATGCTTTAGTTATCGTTTGAATTATTAATTGTTTAAAAGTTAATTTTTTAACTTGCCATTGGTATAGCAGTTATAGTAACAAATGAAAAAGAAGAATTTTGATATATGACTCAACTATGAAATTTTACTCACATTTTCCCACAGCCAGTTTGCGGCGTCGTCTATTGTTACACCAAACTCCCGCATTTCTCCACTATACCTGTAAACCATATTAGAATATTAAAGCATCTAAAGAATTTGTTTTTAAGGCAAGCATTATCAAGTATCAAGTGGTATCAACATACCCATTACCAATTAAGGCTGTTTATACTATAATCTAAAGGTAAATTAGGTCTAATCATCCATGTTTAATCCTGTTAGTCATAGGCTTAGACAGAGACCACAAACCACCATCTGCTCAAGGTATGTTGTTCTTTGTCTTCACCTACCAACCCTTCTTCACCCTTCCTTCATCCTTTATATGTGCCCAAACCATCTCCATTATCCCTATCTAAACTTTTGTCATGACACCTTCGTTTACTCCACATAACTCTCTTAAAACTTCTGTACAGTCAAAGTTACCCCACACTTACTTTCTAATGTTCTCATTTCCACCGTATTCAGTCTACTTTCATCACTCTTCTTCCTAACCCAACTTTCACTACCGTATATCAGAATCGGAACCAGCACTCCCTGATGAACCGCCAGTCAGGCCTTGTATGTATGTAAGTTTAAAATAATAAGTAATTGACGTTAATATTGTGTAGATGTTGTACTTCCATTGTTGAGTCAATCCATTCATGCGTTACTGCTACAATGGAAAACCAAAAATATATGAAATAGATGTATAATGCAAGTTCTCTTACCTGATATAAGCCCACATGACAAGGGTCAGGAGAGCAAATCCCATTGCTAGGTTGCATAGGTTGGCAAACGCGTATATGCCGACCAAGCCGAAAACCCCGCTTAGCACGTAGAAGAACAAAGCGATCGCGAAGAACACAGAGGGCGTTCGGGCTGCTTTGAATATGTTCTTGCTTTCATTATGTGCCTTGAATTGTTGGAACTGTTCCTCGAGATCCTATAAAACATTTGCTTGCAAAATATCTATCACACACGGATGCCACAAAAAGGTACTGGACATTTCCCCATTTTTTATGACAGTCATCTAGGTCATAGGCCTAATGTTGAATGACAACCTTATTGATACTTCATAAAGGCTTGACCATTTTCAAAGATTGGTTTATTAGAAATCTCATAATATTCACAATGGTGCAAACTTTAGCGCGATTACAAAATTACATACAACGCCATCTATCGACAACAAATGGAACTTTATACGTAATATCAATTTCTTTACATATTATTTTAAGTTTACCACTGCGTTTTTGACACATAGTATGGTTTGTTTTTTCTTTTTTTATTTAGAATTTTATTTTGTTACATTAGTTTATTTCTCGTTTGTTTGATTATTTATTAATATTATGAATTATTGTCACTTTGTAAATATGATATATAATTGACGACCAATTGGTTTAATAGAGGGACTGCCGCCTACGGAATTAATGGTCGCGGGTTCGATCACCGCATCAGGATAAATATGTGTATGGCCAACAAATATTTATTCCTAGTCTGGTTACCCCGCCAATCCGCATTGGACAATTGTGGTACGTGGAAAATATTTGGGTTGTCAAAAAAAAGGGAATATTTATTATTTTTTACTTATATAGATGTAATGTAAGTCACAAATATACGACTTTTATTTCATTTAATGTATCATATAAGAATGTCAGATATAAAATGTCTTTTGTTACCTGTATAAGTTGTTCACTATACGACTGACTGAACTCCTCGCCCCCCATTTTCCTCTTTGAATGGAAAGCGTGGAGAGCCTTGTCTTTGACGCGGGCGTGTTCGGTCTCTAGCAACTGTGTCTGCAAGTAGGGCTTCGTTCCACCGCACACCTCCTCCATAAGCGTTGTGTACACCTCTCTGGCTTCCGCCACGGCTGTTAGATTGTTCGCCTCTGCTGTAGCCTTCAAATAAAAATAGAAAATAATAGAAAATAGAAATATTAAAAAACCAGCGTCAGGTGCTTTAACATAGCGCCATTTTGTGGCACATCTTAGGTTAAGTTTTTTTTGTTTTTTCTTTTCTAAGTTAAATTTAATTTTTATTTAGTTCTGTTAGCATTTAAGTTATTGACGACCGAGTGGTGGACCGCATCGGAATAAATAATTATATGGATTTATAAATGTTTATTCCGAGTCTGGTAACCCTCCCAATCCGCATTTCCTTTCCTCTCTATCCTTTCCCTTCCTCTCCGCCAATCCACGGTCTGCCGTGCCAATGGATGTGTTTCTAGGGGCGAGCCTAGTCGTAATCGTGCCGATCGTCCCGGGGTCGGGCTTCCCCGGGGACTATGGTACCTTACCTCAGCATGCAGGGCTCTGCTGGGGCTGCCCTCCATCCTCCCTTGCGGCTCATGGGATTCATTAAGACGAATTTAATATACCTAATTTGTTAAAAATGACGGCGACGTGGTTCGCCACCCATCACGTCCTGATTCTCACGAGGGTGAAAAGCGACCAATGACGAGCCGTTTCGCTGCGATGAATGGCAGCGGATGGAGCTCTGTGGTCTCTGCCAACCCCTGCGGTGGATAGGCGTGAATATATATATAAAAAAAAAGTCATTTAAAACGAAAACGTTTTTAAAATAACTTTAAATTATTTTCTATTTTTATTTCTAAATGACTTAAAAATGGATTTATTACAATTATGCTAGCGAAGTGCTTTGGAAACCTTATGGTAAGTAACCACTGCCGCCCATGGTCAGTAAAGCAGACCAAGAGCAGTCCAAATGCATCGCATACTTCAGGGTACTTTCTTCTTTCCCTCTTTATTGTCCAACAATTGTAATCTTTTTATCGATTTTCGATCGATCGATCGATCGATCCCGAAACTAAAGTGGTGTTATCAAATCGCTACGACATTGGAACCTTCAAAGAACAAGCCTACGTATATTCCAAAGGCCGGTAACTCTTCTGCAATGCTTATGGCACTGCGGATGTGTATGGGCAGTGTTGACAGCTTTCCAACAGGTGACACGCCTGCTTTTTTGTCTTCCCTATTTCATAAAAAAAACCTTGTTATCCAGTACCCTTGGTATTGCAGATATCTATGTGGACAGTCAGAAGTTTTACTTAGCTAAGATCCGCGACAAGCAAAACAATAACAGAAAATTAACATTGTGTGTTTTTCTGTTGGGTTAAGCGGATTTATTTGAAACTTAAACGACAAAAACTTAGAGAAAATCGGCCATCAATTCTCCACCCACCAACCACTATACACAACACCAAACACACATTATCACTTTTCCATCTTGTAAACGACACGTGTTTCGCCCCAACACGAGGCATCTTCAGGTATAGTAGACTCTACGGAAGACAACCTAAAAGTGACTTTTTGAAAAGTGTTGGGCTTCCGGAACTTGGCCGCTCACCGTACGAAGGGCGGTAGCTGACCTACTACTCAGACGTCGGTTTTCTGCCGGTATGTACGCGTTGTCACGTCACATCTCGCCGTAAAGAAAAATTTCATCCCCACCACCTGGATGACTGGCGATATACTACGGTGCGTTTCTCTCGCAACTTCTTTCCTCGCACCACCAGTTTGTGGAATCAGCTACCCTCGGCGGTCTTTCCGAACCGTCACGACATTGGAACCTTCAAAAAACAAGCCATAAAAAAAAACATCATGTATAAATAATTCAATAACAAAAACAGTTGGGCAGCACACGTATTGTACATACCGCAAGCATGCTCTTGGGCTCCGGTAACTCATTCCCTTTGTAGATGCTCATGTACGATTTGAAGTACTGAGGCAGGTCTTTGGCTTTAACCCGCTGTCCGTTGATAAGTTTGGGCACAAGGTTACTCGGAGCAAGTAGCATAGGCACCAGCTGTTGCAGTGCGCGCTTGAACTCTGGTTCAATGTCTGTAAAAAAAACATATACAATCCTATAGCACACTAACTGAAATTTTCCTGAGAAAAAAAATTAAACATCCCGAGCAACACATGTTTCGCATCAAATTTCAATCTCAACCCTGTCACTGCGCCGATCCTCGACGGGAAAGGGGGGGGGGGGTGCCCTCCTTAACTCGACCGCTCACCGGACGAAACGCGGTAGATAAGCTACCACTCAGGCGCCGATTTTCTGCGGAGGTGTGGTACTTCCCCGGGCGAGCCGGCCCATTCATGTCACAGATAAATAATATGCCATACTTGACAAAGTGTTCGTCTGCGGCGTGGCTCTACCACATGTGGTCTCTCAGCATCTTCTATCGATATTACCAATGCGGAGTGCTCCGGGGAATTGCTTTCCATCTATTGACACGCCTGCTCGTTTGCCTTCCTATCCCATAAAAAAAGGAATCAGCGGATCTCACAAAACTCCATGCGGTCAAGAGGAAAAAGCTAATATTGAAGTTTTAACTCTACACCAATAATGTGAGAAAGACTTACCTGAGATCCTGCCATTGAAATTGGGGTCAGTTGCAACCTTCAATCCTGGATGTGGCATGAGGAAACAAGCTATCTCAGAGAAGCATGACGTTATGTGCTTCCGCAGAGACTGCAATTCTGGATGTTGCTTTTCTGATACCTATTGCGAGAGAAAATATTTATTTTCCTACTGGATTATTGATATAGTTCTATTACTAGCTTTTTTCATTAACACTAAATTGCCCAGCAAGTCGTTCTGACTGTTTGTTTTTTGAAAAAATATACTTATGATACAATTTTTTACAATTTCACCTCACGTCCTGATTTCCACGAGGGCGAGAAGCGACTAACAGAGAAGCGTTTCGCTACGATGAATGTGAGAGGAAGGATGGATGAAAAGATGGATGAGTGTGGAGGAATCAAGGAAGGTGTGCCGGAACCGTAGCAGTTGGAGATCTGTAATCTCTACCTACCCCTATGGGAAACAGGTCTCTATGTATATAGTATATAGGTATCTATGTATTTCTTAGAATTTTGTGGCATAGCATATACAGTTGTATGTTAGTATTTAACCCAATTTTTAATTACTATTTTGATTTGTTTTCGTGTTTTGAACAAAGATGACCTCGAAAACTTATCGAAGAACCTTGGGTCAATCTGGGAAAAAAATCGGTCACTAAATACTGTTTTAACAACTGCACAATACATTTCGTTTACTGTTTCGTTGCTAGAACTGACCTTGAGTCTTCGCTGCAATATAGTCTGGCCACCTTCGGCGCCATAAGGCGCCTCGTACGGGAAACTCCAGTCCCGAACTAGGAATTGCAGCCGCTGGAACGGGGTGCGTCCACTGTCTTCGAGCGCCAGCCGGCCGTACTCTGTGAATAACTGGAGAAAAGGGAATAAAAGTTTATTTCTATTTTTTGAAATGAAAACTTATGTAGTCGCGATACACGACTCTGGGTAGGGAAAAAATCTATGAGTTCGCGTCAGCAACATGCTAATGCATAAGGTTCATATTATTAAAATTATTTATATATTATTTATTTATTAAAAATATCATTAAGTAATATTACAATTAATTATTTTTTATTTCCTTGATTATTTATTTATTATTTATATATTATTAAGATGTTTATTTACTTATATAATTTATATTTTATTACAATTAGTTTGAAAACTCAAAATACATTTTTAAGTAGCCGGCGGGCTTGCATGAGGAGAATAATGAGTGTGGAGGAAGCAAGGGAAGTATGCCGAGATCGTAGCACATGGAGATCTGTGGTCTCTGCCTACCCCTACGGGAGACGGGCGTGACGATATGTATGTATGTATGTACATTTTTAAGTTTTCACTTATAACTGAACATATGTTACACTGATATATGAATACACACATATGAATACACTGAACTGTTGGCAGTTCTCATGAAAGCCTCCGATTTTTTCTCGTTTCTCATTTATCAAATTGTTAAATATAACATTAGTAGTCATGTAAAAGGTTCGAATATTTTTTAGAATAATTGTTAAAAAAATCTGTTCTTTTTTTATGGTAATTTTATATTACCCTCTGATTTTTGTCTGTTAAACTATTTACTCATGTAAGTGAAAACTCTCAATTGGCCTTTATTTTAATAATCAGTACTCAATATTTTTTATATCATCTGTAAGGTTTTCAATTATTATAAATATATGTTATTCTCACCTGTAGATGTTGCAGGTCATCCTCTTGTATATTCTGTGAGAGATTATAGATCTGCACGGAAGACAACATTGTTGAGAGAGCGAATACCGTCGCGCAGTCACGTACTGTGGACTCACTGTCGAAGGCACCCTGAGTATCCAACAGAATCACTGCCACCTAGAATGTAAAGAAGATATATTACTAATGACTACATAGCTTGCGGTGTTGCCAAATATTTATTTGGTACTACTATGTAATATTATATATTATTATAGTATATATATGGTATTCAAGAGACGTATTTTTTTTATATATTCACGCCTATCACCCGCATGGGTTGGCAGACACCACAGAGCTATCTTCGCTACGATCCTGGCACATCCCCGCTTCTTCATCCTTTCATTCATTCTTCCTCTCACATTCATCGCAGCGAAACGGCTCTCCATTAGTCGCTTTTCGCCCTCGTGGGAATCAGGACGTGACGGGTGGTGAACCAGGTCGCCGTCATTTCGTCGGCGAGCGTATGTGTTCACGAAAAGGCCGATATCGCATATGTGACGACTCCGGCGTTATAGATGTCTGTATATGGCAGTAATCGCTTACCACTAGGTGAGCCGTATGATCCTTTGCCTGTTATACTATACAAGTAATATATTATATAAAAAAAATTAAAGTCAATTCCTACTTTTTTTCTAGTTGTCCACACGCCATTGAGTGTATTTATTTCTAAATTTATATCCTGCTGAATATCATAATAAAATTATTTTTCTCCCATATAAAACTATAATTAATTAATGAATTAATATTTCAAAAAAACCGTATTAACATCAAGTGTCATCCACTACAAATTTAAGAAAATGTATTTGATGAATAAATTGAAAATTCGAACAAGATATATACACACATATATTCATACCGTCACGCCTGTCTCCCGTAGGGGTAGGCAGAGACCACAGATCTCCATCCGCTACGATCTCGGCATACTTTTCTTGCTTCCTCCACACTCATTACTCTCCACATGCAAGCCCGCCGGTTAAGAGTAATATAAATAAGTGTGTGTGTGTGTGTGTACGCACTCACGCATGAACGCACTCACGCACGCACGCACGCACGCACGCACGCACGCACGCACGCACGCACGCACACACCGTCAGCCATCCATAATCCAATTTATTGACAGCACGTCTGTAACTCACCTTCTCACCGTTGGTTAACGTGGTTTTGAATATCTCCGACCACATGAGGATACCGGTTGTGTCCCGTTCAGAGCCACCTCGCCAGCTGAAACCCTGCAGGGGCTCGTCCTCTCCGCCAAGCCAATCTCCACCTCCACCGCCGCCGGGGCCATACTGCAAACACAATAAACACTTTTTATACTTCGGATTTTTTTTTCATATATGTTCCAATTCTGGAGAATCGGACGTTAACCTTCCACGCTTGTCCAATGCGGATCGGCGGGGTTACCAGACTCCGCGAACATTTAACTCCGCGGGCGGTCCAAGCAAGGCAACGAAGCCTTCCTGGAACGCCTCGTGGGCCAGGTTAAAATAGAGGGGCAAAAGCCGCTAGGTAGACCAAGTAAAAGACGCATTGAATGGTCCGTTAAATGTGTGCATGAGGTGGACAATACGAGAAGAATGGCGAAGGAGAATAAAGCAAGCCACTACCACTCTGAGAAGATAGAGAGTGCGAAGAAGATTCTTTTAGAATATTTATGATGCCGCGAGTATAGCGGCATTCAGTCTCTAAGGGTTAACATTGGTCTTAAAATAATAACATTGGAGTTATACAGGCGATGTACCTTGTGGTGCATGTATCTCAGGAAGCAGTTGAGTATGAAGGACTTGCCCTTGCGGAAGGCGCCGGCCACGGAGAGCACCACGACTGCCCGGTCGCGCACATCCTCTTGCAGCAGTAGTTCGTTGAGGGCGTCCTCGTCCAAAACGAATGTGTGGTTGGGGCCTGTGTTCACAACTTGGACCCCGTGAGGCCCTAGTCGGGGCGCAGGCGCTGGCTTATCGCTCTCTGTAAAAACAATGTTTGTATAAAAAAATACATACATAGACTTGATATCAAATCAAATCTAAGGGAGATTAGAAAATATTTCTTATACCTTACTAGTGGTAGAGCCACGCTGCAGACGAATACTTTGTCAAGAATGGCGTATTATTTGTCTGTAGCATGAATGGGCCGGCTCGCCCGGGGAAGTATCACACTCTCGCAGAAAATCGGTGTCTGAGTTGTAGCTTAGCTACCGCGCTTCGTCCGGGGAGCAGTTGAGTTCCGGAGGCCCAACCCAACCCCTTTCTCCCCCTCCCATAATGACACTGCTTAAAGTTCGGAAACGCTTCTGCACTGCCTATGCCACTGTGGATGTTTATGGGCGGCGTTGATTGCTTTCCATCAGGTAACACGCCTGCTCGTTTGCCTTCCTATCCCATAAAAAATCAACTTCAACCGTCAATGTAACCTGCGCGTGGTACATATACATATTCTGCTAATATATAAACGTTATAACTGTCCATAAACGAAGCTATTATTGAAATACATATTCACAGGGTTACCAGTACGAAATAGCTCTGTCAGATATCTGACACGCCCATCACGCGTATTATGGGCAAATCTGTATCCAGCTTTGGGCTGTTGATAATGTTGGAGAGAAATTTAAACAATATCCTCTTTATTAGCCTATAAGTAAGGTTAATAAGGTAGGTGGTTGACTTTTTAATATATAATTATTGAAGAGTATTTATTATGAGACTATTTAATAATTATAACTATATATTTAATTATTAAATAGTATTTTGAGACTATATAATAATTATTATATAAATATATAATTATTAAATAGTCTCAAAATACTCTTATTTTATAAAGACCGAAAACTCTTAAGTGTTTATTAAAATATTAAAAACTGACCCATAATTATTCAAATTTTGGCACATAGTAATAGCAGGCCTCTCCATATCTGGAGGGACAGATATTAACCCTCCATGCTTGTCCAATTTGGTAGGGTAACCACACTCGGAATAAATATTTCTTGGCCATACATACATATATTTATTCGGATGCGGGTATCGAACCTATGACTCCATAGACGGTGGTCCAGCCACTGTACCAATTGGTCACGAAAATCACCACTCGAATACAAGTTTTGAAAAGTGCACAAAGCAGTCGATTTTCAAAGCTATCGCTCTAATGTCTAACATACATGAAAAGCTCAAGAGTTCGATTTGGAAACTGGCCAATAAGCCAAGGTCGCATGGTGTTAAAAATCTGCAATCGTTAAAAATCGCGGTGAAAACGTGTTATAGATGATGTAAAAACATGTTTTACATTGTGTCAGTACCGTCATACAATAAATATATATACATACATAGACATACACATATAATTGTTATTCTTTAATAAAATAAAATAAAGAAAACTAATGTTTGGTTTTATTTTGTACACAAAAATAAATTTAACTAATTAAATTTGTAAATCTGGTATAAAAGTATAATTTATTTTAAAGACATCAAAGTTAAGAAGGTGGGCAGCCAAAATTACTTTGCTGGAATCCGTGAACACAAATTGTATATTTTTACAATTTGTGTTCGCGGATTCCAGCATTATATCGATATTGTGTGTTTCCGAAGAAGTGTAAAGTTTTAAATAGTGGTAGAGCCACGCTGCATACGAATACTTTGTCAAGAATGGCATGATATTTGTTTTTAGCATATATGTGCCGGATCGCCCGAGGAAGTACCACACTCCCGCAGAAAACCGGCGTCTGAGTGGTAGCTTACCTACCGCGCTTCGTACAATGAGCGGCCGAGTTCCGGAGGCCCAACTCCCTCCCCCCTCTCCTTTCCACTCCCATAATGACACTTTCCTTAAAGGTCTGCAACGCTTCCACACTGCCTATGGCGCTGCGGAAGTCTATGGGCGGCGTTGATTGCTTTCCATCACGTGACACCCCTGTTCGTTTGCCTTCCTATCCCATAAAAAAATGTCTGCATGGAATCCTTAAAGCATCTAAATATTCCATTCAGTAGACTCTTCTGACGTTTTTCAGAATGGGACACCGTAGTCGAGATGGTTAGGATAACATCAATTGTTATCAATTCCTGTACTACAACAGCCGGCCGTACTACAAGTGCTGAGGTAAATAGGTGGGCGATCGTCTTGATCATCTGCCGACCCACGCAATGTAACCAGACGAGTGAGACCTTCTTGGGGTCATTGGCTTAGTTGTGTTATTCAGTGTATTCTGATTTTATTATTCTTGCTTTATGAATCTTGCGTGCATCGTGAGATATATTTAATTAGCCAAAATGTTTCACTAAACTTATCGAGAACTCTAGAATGTTATAATAAATTAAGATATCTTATATTGTTTATGGACAAATTTAAAGAGAAATCTCGAAAGTTCTATGGCAGGGATACGACTACATAAGGCGCGACGCGCGCTTAATCTAAAAATATTAGTTAAAGGTACAGTAAACCCTCCTATAACGCGGTTGATCGGTTCCGCGTTATACGAGGGATCACTGTAATGTATAATCAATGTTGCTAAAACTCAAAAGCTGGGAACAAAAACTAAATAAAATAATTTTATAAAAACAAGATGTGCAAACAAAGTGGATTATGGACTGTCGAATCATTACAAATTTTTCACAGTACATACAAATATATGACTTGGGAAATCCACACGTTATACGAGGGAAAATACGTGTTATACGAGGGACATGAAATCGCGTTATAGGTTTACTGTATACGAGTAAATAACATAGGCAAAAATAAGTTATAGGTCAAATTATCAATAAACGCATGCTTTTTGATTATCTTTTATCAGCATTAAGAGAACATCCGCCTTCACTCTACGCACATGGGTTTTAATATTAGGTGTACAAATAAGTTTCCGCAGTTTTTTATAAAAAATTAGGAATTTATTGTAAAGGAAAAGTACATTACGTTTTATTCAAAGTATTTTCCATCATTTGCCACTACTTTTCCCCATCTTTCTGGCAACATTCGGATACCCCGTCGAAAAAACTCTTCATCTTTTGACGCTATCCACAAATCTACCCAATTTTTGGTGTCTTCATATGATGTGAAGCGCTGCTCAGACAGACCATGTGCCATCGACCGGAACAGGTGATAATCAGAAGGGGCTAAGTCTGGTGAATACGGCGGGTGGGGTAAAACTTCCCAGTTGAGTGTTTCCAAGTATGTTTTTACCGGCGCCGCAACATGTGGACGAGCATTATCGTGTAAAAGAATAATTTTGTCGTGTCTGGAGTAGTAATGGGCGCGTTTTTCCTTAAGTGCCGGACTCAATCTCATCAATTGTGTTCGGTAGAGAGCTCCAGTAATGGTTTCGCTTGGTTTCAGCAATTCATAATACACGACACCAAGCTGATCCCACCAAATACACAGCATGAGTTTTTTTCCATGAATATTCGGCTTAGCTGTCGATGTTGATGGTTCGCCGGGCTTAACCCATGACTTTCTCTTCTTTGGATTATCGTAGTGAATCCATTTTTCGTCACCAGTGACTATACGATGCAAAAAACTCTTTTTTTATTCCTGGCAAGCAGCATTTCACTCATGCATAATCGGCGTTCAACGTCTCTCGGCTTTAGTTCATATGGAACCCAATTTCCTTGTTTTTGAATCATTCCTAACGATTTTAAACGATGTGAAATTGCTTGTTGAGTCACTTGTAGAGTAAGTGCAAGTTCTTTTTGCGTTTGGGACGAATCTTCCTCCAATAGTACTTCTAATTCCATGTCTTCGTACACTTTCGGCCTTCCACTGCGTTCTTTGTCTTTAACGTCAAACTCACCGTTCTTAAACTTTTGAAACCATTCCTGACAACTTCTCTCACTTAAAGCAGCTTCACCATATGCTTCTAGAAGCAATCGATGCGCCTCAGCTGCAGATTTTTTCACATTAAAGAAGTAAATCAAAAGTTCCCGCAAATGATGCTTATTCGGAATAAAACTTGACATTTTTGCACGAAAAAAATTACGTGATGCTGATACGGAATCACTAGTACTTTAAGGTTATGGTGTTGCCAGATGACTAAACTTGGGATATTACGTTTTACATCTGACAATTTCTCCATAACCTTCTGGTGGGGCCATCTTTTGACAAACCGCGGAAACTTATTTGTACACCTAATAAGATGGCAGCACGCCCATGAGAGACTATAGAGCTTCTTCGTGATTCCTTCCCTAGCAAATTAACAAGCCGTTTCGGCGACATCCACTCACCCAGGTCACCGGATCGCACCCCTACCCCTTTTCAGTGGGGGTACTTGAAAAGAAAGTCTGTGAAACAAACCAGCAGAAACAAATCAGCACTAAAAGGAAATATCGTCCGCGAGGGTAGATATGCTGACGTCACTACTTCCTTACCAAGACTACTGGCTTACCAAGACCAAGACGCGGAAACATTACCTGAAGACCATATATATCGATGCAAAAAAGCGAAAATGCTGTAAATGACACATGTCAAAGAATATTTATTGCATATCCGGATCAGAAAAACATACTACGTCGAATGGTTCGAGTCTCAGCTTTATGATCATTAGAAAATTGACTGGCTGTTTTCGAGTGATAAGATACAATTTTTTGAGAAATCTACTAGTTTTTTGGACTCTGGTAGTAAGTTTTTATACGCTACTTTTTTCCGTTGATATATTTCGGGATTTACGGAATCCGAAATCGCGACTGATGACTGCGGAAGCGAGAGCTTAGCCGCCGAGTCGATTAGGTTATATTTTTAAAGAGGATAAAACACCATTGTGTACGTCAAACAATGAGGAGACATTCGTGCAGTTAATCACTTCGCATGAATCCGATCTTTGTAATGGCAAGGTCTTGAAGAGGTTGCGCGGGGCGTCGGCGGCATGTCATACATCGGTCGACGTGACGTCACCACGCCGAACGATGTAAGGTTAAAAGTACAGTGGTAATTTTGCACGTACCTCGTACCTGTTACTTAATAATCATAAATATTAAAAACAAATTCTAACAGTCAGATTTTAGTAGTATTTTTATTGTCACGTTTTTGTTTTTATTTTATGTATATACGACGTAACCGACGACCGATTGGCTCAGTGGCGGGGCCCTCCGCCCGCAGAGTCAATGGTCGCGGGTTCGATTCCCGCATCGGAATAAATATTTATATGGATTTTTAAATGTTTATTCCGAGTCTGGTAACCCCCCCAATCCGCATTTCCTTTCCTGCCCCTTCCTTTCGTCTCTATCCTTTCCCTTCCTCTCCGCCAATCCACGGTCTGCCGTGCCAATGGATGCGTGGCTAGGGGCGAGCCTAGTCGTAAGCGTGCCGATCGTCCCGGGGTCGGGCACCCCCGGGGACTATGGTGCCTTACCTCAGCATGCAGGGCTCTGCTGGAGCTGACCTCCATCCTCCCTTGCGGCTCGTGGGATTCACTAAAGACGAATTTAATATACCTAATTTGTCGAAAATGACGGCGACGTGGTTCGCCACCCGTCACGTCCTGATTCTCACGAGGGCGAAAAGCGACCAATGACGAGCCGTGTCGCTGCGATGAATGGCAGCGGATGGAGCTCTGTGGTCTCTGCCAACCCCTGCGGGGGATAGGCGTGAATATATATATATATAAAAAAAAAATTATGTATATACGACTGGATTATAGATTGTAGGTTTATATATGGATCGATCTCAAGTATATATATGGGACTTGTGCATCTCCGCGAGGGCCGGGCGGTGGCAGAAAATCAGTTTCTCTGCTTAAAGACTGGAGGTTTGACTGAGCCATCGCCCATTTCGATCTGTATGTAATGTGATATGTAATAGATTAAAATGTATACTGTAGTAGGTAATAAATTTATCTATCTACCTTTGCTTGTCGATATGAAATCGATTGTCTTTAATATGTATGTATATACTTTATTCAAATTTTCAATCGTTAATAAAACGCTCTTTATTCATCCACTCAAGTTCAAATAATTATTTTTAAATTTGTAGTGGATGATACTTGATGTTATTACAGTTTTTAAAAATAAAATTTTTCTTTCTTGACCTAAGTAGGAATTGACATTAATTTTTTATATATTACTTGTTATTACTAGCTGTGTTACCGAGCCAGTTTCAAATGTTCGTCTATATCTAAACTAGGTTTGAAATCTGTTTCGTAGGCATTTCATAAAAAAAACTTTTTTTTTATTAGTACGGGAAGGCAAACGAGCGTGCGTGTCACTTGACGGAAAGCAATCAACGCATTGTCGAAGCGTTGGTGGCCTTCAAGAAGGAAACAAACTATGACAGCCTCAGGTTTAGTGGCTTATTGCTGAAATTTTTAAAAAGGCCAGGCCAAGGGTACCCCCTTAACCCGCGGGCTGGCTTGATGAGAGTAATGAATATGGAGGAAGCAAGGAAAGTATGCCGAGATCGTAGCAGATAGAGATCTGTGGACTGCGCCTACCCCTACGGGAGACAGGCGTGACGATATGTATGTATGTATGTCAGATGGTAGGTGAAAAATGTGTTAAAAATATTGTCACGTAAAATTCGACTTTAAACCTATTGTTTTAAATATAATTTCCGTTTAAAGAAACAATACACGTAAGCATAGGTTAATGACATATAAAACGTGTCGCATTCAATACATTCGCACGATTTCAATAGTTTACCGTTCGTAGGACAACATTGTCATTTAAATCGGATAATCTTGTGTCCACGATTTCACTTGAGTTTCTTTTTTTTTTACAAGAAGACATAAAAATGCTTATTTCTTTTCTTTGATGGCAATAAGTTACAACTATTATGCCAGTGTCAAGTAATATACAATAATATCCAATCTCTTGAAATGTAACAAGTCAACTCATCACGTTACGTCTTGATAAAATGGCGGCAATTTTACCAAAAACCTTTTATGGACTTTTTCAGTCATCTTAAAAAGTTACGATACACGCATTTATTTCATATCACTTCACTTATACACCTTAATCGAACTATAATGCATAATACGCCACCACAATTAAACAATATAACTGATAATAATATAAGATTATGAAAATGAAATAAAAACACAACGTCACTGATGTAAGTCGGAAGATGGCGGGAAAAGTCATAAAAAAAAATGCTTTAAACGTTTCTTTGTTGATGGCAATTAGGTATAACTATTATGCCAGTGTTAAGTAAAATATAATAATAAATATAAAGAAATCATAACATAATGGAGTATTGTATATTGTAAAATATGCCACTGGAATTGTACAGTATAACCGATAATAACATGAGATTATGAAAATGGAACGGCACTTGTGTAAATTGGCGGGAAGTTTGTTTAGACGTTTATTTAATATTATAATATAATGGCATACGTTAATAACTTTTCAGCCAAATGGGAAAAGATATGGTAATAATTTTTTTCAATTTCAATATGATGTTGTGGATGTTGTACATCATATTATCGTGGAGTTTTAAAGTGGTAGAGCCACGCTGCAGACGAATACTTTGTCAAGAATGGCATATTATTTGTCTGTAGCATGAATGGGCCGGCTCGCCCGGGGAAGTACCAGACTCCCGCAGAAATCCGGCGTCTAAGTGATAGCTTAGCTACCGTGCTCCTCCCTCCTCTCTCTCCCTCCCATAATGACACTTTTCTTAAAGGCCAGCCACGCTTCCGCACTGCCTATGTCGACTTGTAACGGATGTCTATGAAGCCGGCGTTGATTGTTTTGCCATTAGGTGACACGCACGTGCTCTCTACATAGTCCACTTAAAATTAATAATCCCATATATATATATATATATATATATATATATATATATATATATATATATATATATATATATATATAATTATATATAATATATATATATTATATATATATATATATATATATATTATGTATGTAATAGCATTACATATTGGCCTATCTGCTCTTAGGGGCGGCTATGATGCCCTAGTACGAGTTGGCCGTGGAAAACGATAGATAAATAATTATTTTTGTGTTAATTAGGAGTCTTAGTTTTAGCTAGAAAGGACAGACAATCTGTATGCACTGTTTACTATGTCCTATGAGGGTGAATGGTTCACTGGAACAAATCCTTATTGCTCAATATAGAAAAAAAATTACAATTTCTGGTGGTTTTTTTTACTATAATTAAACAGATAAGCAATGATTTTATTTGTTGTCAAATATAAAAACACTAATTAAATGCAGTCGACATTCGAAAATATAAACTTATAACGATATGTCCACCAGTGTTACCCTGTAGTGTTGGTACCATTGTAAACGCACTGACTTACATATAATTTTATAGAACACGACTCTTGGACGAGGAAACAAACAATGTCACTTCGATTCTTAAAATTTTATATTTTCTTATTTATTTTTTAAATCAATTAGAACTTCACCTAGTACCTGCAACCGGATTTATCAATTAGCATACCAATGAGAATAGAAATCGGTCCGTCGATTCGTCGAAACTGTTACTCCACCGGGTGTAGCATGTGGAAGTATGCATGTATGTAAGGTTATACCGACAATTAAAGCGGCAATAGCTCAGTTAGTAAGAAACGGACTTAGGATCTGACGCTGTGAGTTAGTATCCTCATTTGGACTAGTGATATGAACCACTTCCTAATACAAGCTCTATTAGATTTATTGAAATGGTTAACAAGGATTATAAATTGCTGAAGTTTTTAAGAAAGGCCAGGTCAAGAGTACCCTCAAACGGCGGGCTTGAATGAGAAGAATAATGAGTGTGGAGGAAGCAAGGGAATTATGCAGAGATTGTAGCAGATGGAGATCTGTGGTCTCTCCCTACGGGATACAGGCGTGACCATATGTATGTATGTAACAAGGATTATAGTATTATATAATAATTACTAGTCTTTTCTTAACACGTTTCGTACCACGTGTGCCATAAATGGTATACTATTACACTAGTCTTCTTAACACGTTCTGTCCCACGTGTACCATAAATGGTACACGACTATGGGAAAATACCACCTGTCATAAGACCGACTGCTAAGTGATAATTTGCTGTTGCGCTTTGTTCTTTAAGCGCTAAGATACTTTTCATTTCCATTGTCTTTTTCATTTGTTTAAAACTGTATTTTAAAACATCATAATCTAAGGACTAAAAAATGGCGGACTTAATTCCTTAAGGCATTTTCTGTCATTCAATCCAGGGAACGGAGAAGATAAATTGACAGGTATACATTTATTTATGAACCACTTTAGTTGCTTATAGATGCAGCCCTAATGCATTTTTTGGCCCTGAATTTGTACAAGTCGATGGGAGAATTGACTCTTAGTTCTGTAGGAGATTAACTTCCGTTTTGCCCCCTCTAATATTTTTTTTAAAAATCGTAGTCGTCTGTTTTTACAGGTTCCAAAGTTGTATCGGCCCGGAAACACCGCTGAAGGGAGCTGGTTCCTCTGGTTTGGGAGCTGTTGCGTGGAAAGAAGTTTATGGCAAAACGCACCGTACTGGTCCACCACTATCCAGATGGTGGGGATAAAACTTTTCCTTGTGGCGAGTTGTGCGGTAGGTTGTGGAATTCAGTGGAATATAAAAAAATACCGTTGTATATGTAGCGGAAATGAGGTTTTATTTAAAACGAATAGTATAATTTGAACATGGAATCAATGGCTTCGTAAAGAATATAAGAAATATGCATTAAAGTTTCTCACGTCGTATGAATTGCATCTAAACCCGTTTACAATAAAATATACTTTTAAATAAATTAATAGTATTACATCCATAACAAAATAGAATAGAAAAACTTTATTCATGACACTTTTTTTACAAAAACCTAAATAATACAACATTATATAAATAAACAAAACAAAAAGAAAATAATTTAAATCTAATAAGTGTCACGAGATGGTTCTTGATCAGCATATGCCAGGCGTTCTATTGGAGCACCTGACGCTGGTTTTCAGCAAGAACCAACGTGGTCAGATCGCGGACCACAGTAACGACATTGATACGGACACATACATTTTTACTAGTGGAAGAGCCACGCTGCAG
>JASFAT010000058.1:0-26897 GCA_031353405.1 Baronia brevicornis
CTTATGTTGAAAAATAAAGTATTTGAATTTTGAATTAGCCTTACATAGCCGCTACTAAACATTGTTCTATCTCAAAACTAAAATGGTTGCCGTAATCTCCACGCTTGGCTGGCGAACTAATACTCAGTTGGTTTTTTATCAATGACATAGACGCTGCTTCCAATTTACTGGTATTTACTCCCATGATCGCGTTGTGTGAAACCCCTAGGAAGAAATAAGGTGTCTATATTCTACCCCGGGAATCACACAGAAATTATATTTTATATAATTAGCATTTCATAGGACCAAGTATAGAATTGGGTTGATAATGAAAATTCATAATCAACAGCTTCAAGCCATTCAATGCTTCGTATGCGTAGAGTAAATGTTGGGTTAGCCAACTGTCATACAACAGTTACGTTTCTGCCCAATACTAGTCTGTGAAATTTTAAACCAACCCAGCTTCCAGGATAATTTAAACGCTATTAGTAGTAGCACCATGAAATCAACCGTTTTATTATATTTAGAGCTATTTATTAAGCTTAAAAAATGTAGGATATATTTTATATAGGTTAATGATAAGAAATAAAATACGGCGCACAGAAATGCAAAATTTTCATGAATCATTTTTTACATTATCCGTTAGTAATATGTAAAAAGCCAATAAGATTTGTTTGAACAGTATTTACTAATAATAGTCATTAAAAAGCTAATAAGACTTTTTTTATCTACATATATGTTTAAAAGCGCGGTGGGTTAATCTCAAATCAGGTGAGACATATATACTCGTATGTACATAGGCCGTGAAAAATAAAAGTTTAAAACGTCTTCTTCTTATTCTTCGTCAATAGTTACAATTAATTAATTTATTTCGCTAGTATCAATTAACCAGTTTGTAAGTTTCTTGAAACAAGTCAACTTAAAGTCACGACATAAGTATTCACTTTTTATTGTACAGAACACCACTAGTATTACCCCATATAACTGCAGGTGACGAAAGTTCTATACATTATCACACAAAGTATTTTTTAAATTTTAAAACTTAAACATTTAATTAATAACACTTACCTGTAATTTTACTTTTTATTACATATATGATTAAGAAACAAAGAAAAAGTATTCAAATAAATATTTTTATACACGTTTCTAATTATTATTTGTAAAATTTATTTATTTTTTAACAATTATTAATTACTTACCGTTATTTAAACGATGCCACAGACGGGATTAATCCAATTTCCAAAAAATATAACACTCGTATTCCACATACATCACTGCACAAAACAATAATCATCCACAAAATCAACGCTTCACTAAATGAGAATGGTGTGTAAATTATTAAATAGGAGATTCGTTTGGCGGGAAAACGTGTAAGTATCGAAAAAGTTCCTCGGTGTGAACACACGATACAGCCATGCGAACGTGTTGTTTGGAAGGCACTGGTAGACTGCTAGACGGTAGCGCAAAGCTCTCAGATCTTTCCGCGCCGAATCCTTGCGCACCACGCATTGTCGTCACCCTTCGAAAAACCCTTTCATTTCAGTGCACTATCTCCCTACGCTTTTGAACAATTGCAACAGCAATTTATGTTTAATTGATGCAATAAAGATTTTTATCTATCAATATTATGAGTTTTTGAAATGAATTATTTTTGTTAATAGTTTAAATACAAGTTTTTAGTTTAAAAAAATAAAATTCTATGCATGTTCATCACAGTATTTATGTACAAAATTTTAAAATAGATTGTTATTTCAGTTCCCTTATTCAAATTTTGTAGTAACTTTTTAAATATTGGTGATATTTAAATTTTCTGATAATTCTCCGATCTGGTCACCGACGTATGTAGTTTTTTCGGTTAGCAAACTGGACAATGCACTAGTTACGTTAGTCAGAGAACCTACAACTGATAAAATAGACGAGTGGTAGAGTGGAGACAATATCTTAGCAAAAGTAATATGGGACGATCTGCATGACGATCAGGGTGATGAACAGAAACTGGGACGCGTAAAGCCGCTGATCAAGCTTGGTAGCGCATCTCATGGGAAGTTTATGTGTATGATGATAATGATGCGTAAAAAAAAATGAAAATTATTTCCTTTAAAATTTATACTTAAGTCGTACTTATTTTATGGAGAATAGTCGATTTTATTAATGATAAAATATACGAACAAGATAATTCTGTTCTTTGTCAAATAGCTTACTAGATACTAATAAGTTAAACCATATGATACCGAAAACAGGCATCATTAAGTTGGCTCTTCTACAAATAAGATACAAGTCTCATCAAAGGAAGAAGCCAGTGACAGCAGGAGCTGATACAATGTGAAAACGTTGGGTAATATGTCCGATGACAATGGCGCGAATAGGAGGCACAAAGCCGCGCGGCGTATTGTGTGAACCCGCACAATACACCTTGCATATACAAACATAACCAATTTACTTTTGTATTCATTAAAAATGACAAGCAATTACAAGTCTTAATATCTAGGCATTAGGACTTTCGATCGACTTTAAAACGTTAAATTGACGCAAACTGTGCAGGCATTATTATATTGAGTGTCAAAATAGCGATAATTTTACTGGAAAATTTAGAAGGTAGCATTATTTGTATTAACATTATTACAACTATACACATTGACAAAAAGAAAAAAAACTAATTTCTTTTCTTTGCTTCGTTTAATAAAACATTATGATGTTATTCCAGCTGATAAGGTTATAGCGATGTCTTTATGTATCAACTGCTCAGGATATATTTAAATGCCTTAAGCCACTCTCTCGTCCGAATATTCTATTGAAAATATAAAAAATATTTCCAACAGAATAAAATGCATTTATTCAGCTTGACCTCTTATATTTGTTGCTTTCTTAGCTTCAAATTTTGCGACAGCTTTTTAAATACATATTCCTATGGTGTGGTTGGAAACACTTTTCTAGAAGTTTCGTTCTTATTTAATATAAAGTTCGTTATGTAGGTTCTTATGGGTTTCACGTTTTTATTATTAATATTTTAGTCTGTTAAAAGTCCCGGAGTGACACAGTGCGCTCCGTAAATATGGGTTTTTGTTTAATAAGGTTTAAATAAGGCATACAACTAAAAATAAATAAATCGTAGCTTTAAATTACATTTTTTGAGATCGTAGCAAGTCTTCTTAAAACGATTACAAGTTTCTCAAACGTATCGTGATTTAGCTTTTCTTTATCTTAATAATTATTTTATCCTCGATGAAACATTGAGAACAATATCAAAGTTTTAATCCTAATCATAAATATTATATGTATGAAAAATAAGATTTAACAGTAACATGAAACACCATGTGGAAAACACGATTTATTAGATTGTATATATTTTATTATTTAGGCTCAGTGGCGGGGCCCTCCGCCCGCGGAGTCAATGGTCGCGGGTTCGATTCCCGCATCGGAATAAATATTTATATGGATTTATAAATGTTTATTCCGAGTCTGGTAACCCCCCAATCCGTATTTCCTTTCCTTTCCTCTATATCCTTTCCCTTCCTTTCCGCCAATCCACGGTCTGCCGTGCCAATGGATGCGTGGCTAGCTGGCTGGGCGAGCCTAGTCGTAATCGTGCCGATCGTCCCGGGGTCGGGCTCCCCCGGGGACTATGGTGCCTTACCTCAGCATGCAGGGCTCTGCTGGGGCTGACCTCCATCCTCCCTTGCGGCTCGTGGGATTCACTAAGACGAATTTAATATACCTAATTTGTCGAAAATGACGGCGACGTGGTTCGCCACCCGTCACGTCCTGATTCTCACGAGGGCGAAAAGCGACCAATGACGAGCCGTTTCGCTGCGATGAAATGGCAGCGGATGGAGCTCTGTGGTCTCTGCCAACCCCTGCGGGGATAGGCGTGAATATATAAAAAAAATATACAATATAGCGCGATTCATAAATAGCATAGTAGAAAGCCTATGCTATTTATGAATTGCACTACATGTCACGAATTGTATTTTGCCAAATTCAGCTTTCCTATCGACTTTAGAATTTACTTTCACAAGAATGAGATGAATAAAAAATATTCGGTAAATTCATGTGGAAAAGTTAAAAAGAAGTCGGTAGGGAGGTACAGAAAATAAATAAGTGTTGAAGAATAAAATAAGTTTCGCGGTCCACCATTGTGCGGAGGGCGGGCCGCCTCCTAGTCCAAACAGTATTTCCATTGTGTCTGCCATTACCTAGCCCTCTTTTCGTCTTTTGTGTTCGCCTCTTCTATTGAAGTGAGACCTTCCCAATGACGCTTTATGACCGCTTTGAAGTGTGCAAGATGTAGAGGCACATACATACACGATACATAAATTTTTATACATACTCAAGATAGTGCCCTTGATCTCTTAACAAAGTTATCTTAAACGATTCAATCATAAATAAAATCTCTAAGTAACGACCTACATTCAATTACCTACGTTTAATTAGTTTGATTTTTGTTCAGTGAAACGCGAGTACCTATTAGAAATGTGGGTATTTGAATTAATTTGAAATTCAAACAACAAAAAAAGAAGAAAAAATTTTAGTTTTCTTCACCGGTCTTTTTCATCGCATACAATGTCGGTCAGATAGAATTGTTGAATTAGGAAACAAATATTTTAATGGTCTACTTCTTTATCATTGCGATAGTGTGTCATTTCGAAATGTTAATTATGATACCCGCCCCTGGATTCTATCGTCGCCTAAGGAACATACAACATTATGATATTATAATAACGACATATTCAGAAAAAAATTCTACTTCTGTCAACCTCTTTGGAACTAACTTCCGAGATATTTCCGACAACTTTCTTCTATATATAAAATAAATAATTTATAAATAAAAAATAATAAATACAAAACATAATTAATATATAAAACAAATAATTAATAAAATATAAATAATCGCGGAGCGGTGTCCCGCTTGAGCTTATGGTGGGCGCCCACACCAGACGGCACGATGCTACCGCCGTGTTACGGCAAACAGTCAGTCGAGTGATAACAATCGATGAGTGCAAGTTTACGCTTTAAAATAACATATTTCACAACCCACAAACCTTTACAAAATCGTTGGAAGGACTTTCGAGCGGGAGGCCAAGCGGGACAAGTTGCAAAACCTCCCCTGTTTGACGACGACGACGACGTTAACTCAGTGATGAAAGTTGCTCTTCAGTAAGTGAACCACGATAAAACGATGAAAGACGCATAATTAAAACAGGAAAGGGGCTAACGAAGATCCAAGCATCCCTCAAGTCAGGTCGAAACCTGACCTAAGCCCTCAGGTCATTTTAGGCAATGACAAAAGCATAATAATAGTTATTTGTTTTTTATAACTCATAAATGTCCTGCTCCCTCACTGCTGGGCACGAACTTCACTATTTCGGAAACATAATTAACCCACCACGCTACTCCAAAAAGCATTGACGCCATACATACATTTATCCCGATACGGGGATCATACTATTGACTCTGTAGACGATAGACCCGCCACGGAGCCAATTGGTCGGCATCTGAATAGTTAATTATGCATTAATTATTTTTTCAGTAATTAAATAAAAATAAGTACAAGTTTAACAGAACAAAACCTTTTAAAACGATTAACACGCAAGTTTGTTTGAAATGCATCCATTCCCTACATAATGTCATATCAATAATTTATTGACTGTCATAGACATTTTCTAAGATTAAAGAAACTTCTTCATATGCTTCATCCTTTCATAGCACAAAATTATTTAGTAAAATATTAAATTTGTGTTATATTATATATCCGATATAAACTCCTTTGCAAAAAAGCGGGCACCTTACAGTCGTCGGCTTTTCTATGGATAATATTAATATTTTTAGTATGTCATTAGCTTAATGATTGGATTCGAAGATGTTAATGCTGGTAGCCTATTGGCTTTAACAGCTTTATCGTATTCAGGGGTAAGTAAAATATAATTGGGAATCTGCGCAAATCGCAGACTCCATCGGCCTGATGCCGTGTCGGAGGTACACATATGTGTGTGCTGATTTTAAACTCGTCATGATTCTACGTTAAACATGTAGGGGAGGTTGAACTTTAGTAACTATAGTCCCTATTAGTCCCATAGACCCTAAGGTCTAGGGGGTGAGAACCGACCGGGTACGTGAGAGAATCTCGTGTAAGCGGCCGGTGTAGAAGTGTTCCCTACTCTACGTGCTCGGCTAGAGCCGGGGTGCGTGTGAGTGTTGGTGTCGTGAGTGGATCCGAACGACGCTGTTTCGTCGTCCGGATCGTGTAACACGTTACGCGGGCGTCGTCTTTTCGGGCGCGCGTTTAAATCGGGTGCATAATTTACCGATTGTACCACCAGTAGATTCGGATGGGATTCGGATCTCTCAAAATGTTTCTTAGAGAGTGTTTTAAAGTGTTGTTTGACGCTCGGCAAGTTAAGGTCGCAGTGGAGGTCGATATTGCGCTGGAACCACTGAGCACCGACGAATGAAGCGATTTTGTATCACTTGAAGTTTATTTATTTTTCTTTTCTGCACGTGTGCGAAGGCGACACTTGCGTAGGAAATGATTGGCCGGACGCATGTTTTGTAAAGAAGCAGCCTGTGTCTGAGGGACAGTTTGCTGCGGGCGTTAATTAAACGGTGAAGACGACCTAAAACGAAGGCCGCTTTGGATCGAGCGTTTTGAATGTGTTTAGTAAAATTCAGGTGATTGTCGAGGGTGACGCCTAAATATTTGACAGACTTTTTCCACGGGATAGGTCTGCCAAAGAGAGCGATATCTAAGAGTCGGCCACCTCGTTTGTGGGAGGAGCGCGTTCCTTCGACGCGAAAGCGGAAGGTTCGATTCCTAAGGAATTCTCGTATGATGTGAACGAGTCTATCGGGCACACTCATGTGGTATAGTTTATATAACAAACCGTTGTGCCAGACCTTGTCGAAGGCTTTAGCCACTTCGAAGAAAAGCGCTCCTGTATTGATTGGTCTAGTCATTAGCTTAAATGACTAAAACCTACTTTTTTAGATTTTTTTTGACACTTAAATTCTAGAATTGTTATTTTAGTCAATGTAAACAGAAATCCATGTGAAAATGGACATTTTTATGGGTATAGTGAAATTAAGGATACGAGTGTTTTTATGGTACTTTAATAACAAAATAAAAATTAATAACGAGTATGACCTCCCCTTGCAGCAATTACGACTTGTAATCGTCTTGGCATGCTTTCGATTAGGCTTTTGATGGTTTCTTATAGAATGTGTTCCCACTCAGCCGAGATCACACGTTTAAGCTCCCTGATTTTTTGTGGAGTTGGTTAGACCGATCGTATCCGTCTCTTTAGAAGGTCTCAGATGTGCTCAATAGGGTTAAGATTGGGGCTCTACGCTGGCCAGTTCAAACGACGAATACCGACTTCTTGATATAAACATCTACGTCGCCAGAACGATGGACCCGAGCATTATCATCCATGTAAATGACATCTTCATCAATTACAGTCAGTGCGGGTTGTGCATGTAACCAAAGGATTTATGTTATATACATTTATATTTATGTTATATACGACGATCGATTGGCTGAGTGGCGCGGCCTCCCGCCCACGAAGTCGTCGCGGATTCGATTTCCGCATCAGAAAAAATATATATATGGATTTATAAATATTTATTCCGAGTCTGGTAACCCCCCCAATCCGCATTTCCTTTCCTGCCCTTTTCTTTCTTCTCTATCCTTTCCCTTTAGCCTTAATTTCACTCTACCCATAAAATATCTATTTTCACACGGATTGCTGTTTACATTAACTATAACACCGATTCTAAAATTTAAATGCTAAAAAAATTCTAAAAAGGTAATTTCTAGTCATTTAAGCTAATGACACTAATAATATTATCCATAGAAAAGCCAATGATTGGAAGGTGTCTATTTTTTTGCAAAGGAGTATATTCCATGATACATATGCGCTGATGTTTATCACTTAACCCTGATTTCAAAAATATGGTTTTGCAATTTTATTTTTACTTAATCGTTACCATAGATACAATCACTCAAGCCTGTGCTTTATTTGTTCCTAAAGTTTCATGAAGATTTTAGAGAACTACATTATTTAACACCATTTTTGGAAGTCGATGCCGCTGCCGCTATGTATCTAACATACCTAACTACGAACATCTTAATGGTCTTCTACTTATCTGGAACAACAGTATTTCCTACTGTAAAATAGGCTATCGAAATTCTTCATATTACACTTTGTGACATTTTCTGTGCTGACAAAATAAGAAAAATTGTAACTCATTGAAATTATTTTGATCGGCGCTCTGAAAATAATCTCTTAAGTGGCATTGATGTTAATAATCAAATATTATTTTTTGCTAGGCTATGTAAGCGAGAAAAATTGTTTTCATATCTTTACATTTTTATAATGATTTTTGGAGTGAGCGACTTGATTTGAACATTTATGAGTTATGTGTAATAGTAGCACATGAAGAATGCGTCAATATTTTCTTTAATATTTTTATTGATGTTGCATAATTTTCTCCATTTATTGCCTTTTATGACAAATTTGGTTTTTTTCATATATATTCTGATTTAATGTTCGCATTAATTCAAATAAAATATCTATACTCTAAATAATATAAAATTACCATAACATATAAAATCGTATTATAAAGTGCTCGGCATATAAAGTTTATTAAAATTTAAATTACGAGTCATATCTAAAATAAGTTTTTACTTATTTTTCCCTTGCTTTGTTCTCAGTAATTCACGTTTCAAAGCATATTTTTTGAAAACTATCGAGTGACTTTACAACTATCGATTAGTTAATGTTTTCAGTTATTGATACTATTAGCTTTGCCCTCACTACTTCTATCTAACGCCATTTTAATTTTAGTCTGGTTTATGGGAAGGTGTGTGAATTAACCGATGTGAAGAATTAAAAAATGTTTTAATAGTTTTGCCACAAATCTATTATAATTATCAAGAACTTGCCTATATCAAGGAAACAAATAAGGATGTATGTATAATACACTATTTACAATTTTATATAAATGACTCCGGTTTCGGAATCGACAATTTGAAACAAAATGGCGGTGAATTATCTTATGCTTGTTTCAATATCTTAATCTCGTGCTATATTTCATTATATTAGTAACCTTTAAATTACATGTGATATATTTTTTTCTACAGAGTAACGGTATGGAAACAACGTTGGATGCGTCCCTGGTGGCGCAATCCATCAATTACCATGGGCAGCAACTGCAGAAAACGTGGGAAAGCGAACGAGGAGAGGATGATTTAACAAAAATTGGTGTTGGAGCTTTAGACTTTGCTGTCTACCAGTCCAGACACAAGCATCTTACATTTCAAGATCGTGGCAAGCGACTTAAACTTCACCAATTTATTGCAAAAGAAGCAAATGCTCTATTTGACTCTACAGTTACGGAAGAAACTCCTTCATCGTCTAGCTTAGAAGTAGATGCTACTACGCCGGAAGACAGTTAGTTTGGTTTAAATATTGCATTTATTTATATAACTATGTAAAATCCTATGTAACCTTGTATAAATAATTATGCATATATCTACATGCTACTTATTCTAAGAAGGTTGAATTTTAATGTGCACTTGTCAATTATAATTTATCTAAACAATTTTTCCTTCTTTTTTCAGATTTGTATGCTTTGATGCCACCTTTTGAAACATTCTTAAATGTGGATAAATCAGCCAGATTGAGACATTTCTTTGATGTGAGTATTTCAAATTAATTTTACTATCTTTCATTGTGAGAGTAACAGTTACAACTTAAGGGCATAGCTTATTTACATCATACATACCTATACCATTAAAACCATTTGTTTTGTTAAATTCAAACATCAAACAAGTAATCTATTTTTGTGGATGTTACCAATGTTATTTTTGACTCCATTTATACTTTGCATATCTGAGTAAAAATAAATATGAGGCTTATAATTATTTCATTATGTTGTAGAATGTGAAGACTGGAGAACTAATTATTGGAGCTGTCATCAATAGAACAGCATCGGGCATGATGCTTAAGGTCTTATGTACTGCAGGACCAACTTCTAGATATGTTGCTGATATTAATGTGAAGGTATTGCATTACATTGATAAATATTGTGAAATAAAATACTTAACCTTGTTAATACTTAATGCTGTAAATGAAAACTCTTAATAGGTTTATACTAATATAATAGTTACTTTGTTATTCATTAAGTGTCTAAATTATTTCACTGCTAGGCATGGCATAGGCACCTTTGAAGAGGTTGCCCATACCAATGTCACCATGTTGTGAAAGTTAATATAATTCAAATAGTATTCAGAAATATTTAAACATAAGTATTAGTATATTTAGGTTTAATGAAGTTCCCACTATTGCAATGAATAGATATGAGGACTCAATTTTCTTTTCTGTGTCATTAAGTAGTATAGTAGTTTAAACTAATTTATATTGAATCTAATAATAAATTGATACGTACTTGAGAATAGTATGTAACGATTTATTATTAGATAAATTATCTTTTAGTGGAAAAGGAGTGAAGAGAGTAAAAAGATCATAAAATAAAACAAAGTGCCTATTCCGTATTATGTTATATATAAAAATAAAGAATGTTTTCAAAATATTTCTTCAGAAATAAACTTGAGTAAGGATATTATTATATAAAAAAAATCAAGTAGTATATGTACATACATTTAAACACCTAAATATACTAGGTTGGGAAAAAAGAAATCCATTACTTTCTCGGTAGATGGTAGTAGTGATTGATATCTCATATCGATCAAAGTAAAGTAAGTATTGATCAAACAATTCCAAGTTTACGCTCATTGTCAAGGTGACATTTTACACCAAAAAAATTCTTTTGCTGTTTTTTGTTTGTTCCATTCAGTTGTGAGTTACAGTTAGCAATGGAAGTCAACAAAGAGAAAATTTGGTACATTTTACAGTTTTTCTTTGATAACAGCGAAAATGCAAACCAGAAAGTTGAAATTGTGAATGGTGTTTATGGTGCCCATATAACAGCTAATTACTTGCAAATTTGGTTTCGTCTATTCCGTTCAGGCATTTTTGATGTTAAAGATGCACCTCGCACAGGCAGGCTCGTCATCTAAAATGTCAATAAAATCACAGAAATAATTGAAGTCGACTGACATATTAGTAGTCATACCATCGTCCAGAAGCTAAAGATTAAACGTAAAACAGTTTTAAACCATTTGTGCAAAGCTGGATTCGAAAAGAAACTTGATGTTTGGGTGCCACACCAATTAACACCAAGAAACATGATGAATCAAATTTCCATCTGCATAACCTTGACCAAACAAATTGAACTCGACCCATTTCTTAAATGGATGGTGACTGGGGATGAGAAATGGGTCACATACAATAATATTGTGTGAAAACGATCATGGTCAAGCGAAAGCAGAGAATTGCTTCCGTATAAACAAACACTAAATTCAGATCTCTACTGTCAACAACTGGATCATGTGAAGTAAGCGATTGACCAGAAACTACCAACGTTGGCTAACAGAAGAGGTGTTGTGTTTCATCAGGACAATGCAAGGCCACACATGTCTGTAGTGACTCGCCAGAAAATCCGGGAGCTTGATTTTAATGCATCCACCATATAGTCCAGACCTGGCACCAAGCCATTTCCACCTTTATCTTGCATTGCAAAACTTCCTGAGTGATAAAAAATTGTGATCAAAAGAAAATTGTGAAAGTAGATTATTAGAGTTTTTTTGCCAATACGGACCAAGACTTCTATGAGAGAGGCATTATGAAGCTACCTTTAAAATGATTGTAAATTATACAACAAAATGGTGCATTGCATTTGACCCAAATCGGACAATCCAAAACATCTTAAATAAAGTTTTGAATTTCACATAAAAATAATGGATTTCTTTTTCCCCAACCTAATACATGCCATGGTGATCTTTTCTGATCACCATAGCTAACTGTAGTGTTTGCATTTAAGTTGAATTTATCTCAAAAAAACTAACAATGCAGTATGGTGTTTTCTGCTGTAATATTGAGGGTAGGACCTTTAGCTAGTTTTAATTGTTGATCTTAATCACAAATTTCTTTAAAAAAAAATTTAAAACTCTTCCGTGATCAAATTAATTGAATCAAATATACCAATAGTACAATTTAAAAAATTTTAGATATAGTAATTACAAAAATAACTTAACAGAAATTGGATATCTGAAGCCGAGGATCTTGCTAGGAGGGGGGCGCTTTGAGGAAGTACTATGTGTATAATATGTTTAACAGTGATCTCCCATAGGCTGAAAATGATGATTTAGTATTATTTAAAAATATTAAATATCAAGTCTAAATTGAATATATGAACTTTAGGATTATTAAATTTTTTAATTATACTTTCAATATATGTATAAATTTTAGCTTATTAATAAAGTATTGAAATATTTTGTTTGCCAGGCTTTCTTACCTGTTGCAAATATCATACCAGCAGTGGACAAGAAAAATGTGTCAAGAAACTACCTGATGAATGACACTGTTTGCTGTGAAGTTATTGAAGTAATCCCTGATACAGACAAAATGGTGTGCGGCATGAAGGGAGTTACTCTGGGCCCAGATGATCCACCTCCTAAGCCACCCCTTGGACTGCTCAGCACTGATGACTTTCCCCTAGTTTACAAGTATGTATTACCTTACTATCTTATTTAATATATCAACTTACTCCTACACTTGCAGAATTGTCAATGCTATATCGTTAACACATTTTGTATGTGTAGATTTTGTATATGTTACTTTGTGAAGAGTTTGGATCTATGAAATCAGTGGTATAAGTTTCACACAGTCAAAGCTAAAGATCAAGCAATACATTTTCATGAAGATATATTACCTTCCTACCTACATCAAGAAGGTGTGAAGCGTATAAAACTTGGAAAATCTGAAAAGGAACAAGTTCATCAACCTGGTATATATTGGGTATTTTTATATGGATATTTCTGTCTACAAGCCACAGAAAATATGTTAATACCTCTGCTTTTGTAGAATCTTGAAGATCATTGTGATGTAATTGAGAACACTATAGAAAAAATATTTACAGAGAAGAAAATTTTGAAGAGCTTTTTGTTTTGTGAATGTTTTCACTGGTTTCTGATCACATTTCAGTACATATTTACACTGCTTACAAAAGTTGTGCAATGCTATGCATGAAAACATGAATATAAGTTGACAGTTGAAATTATTCTTAGTTGGAATATTGAAGATTATCTATTAAGTTTATAAATTTGAGGATTTCATCTGATTTGTATGATGATACACATAATTCCCTCACATGGAGAAGGTCAGTACTATAACCCTAGGGTTCAATTCTGCATTCTGATTCTTTACATGGGAAAATTGTAATTCTGTATTAAAGTTAATATTTAATATTCCAGCAATTATCTCAAAACACTTGATTGGACTTTAATATAAAAAAATATATTGGATGTTGGAGTTCTTTATTTATGGACTTTTTATAAAATGGACTAGTCACCAGCACTTATATGTTAGCAGATGCGATAGAGGGCTTTTCAAGACGGGAGAACAGTTCCTGCTTTTGACATCGTTGTATTGACCATATCCAGTTGGTGGGCTGTAAAAGAACACAATCTCTCCATTATTTTAGGGTGCTTTGTTTCTAGGTGTAGCAACGATTTCCAAGACCTGTATATCACACCTACTACATTAAGTTGTGACCGTAGCTGAGACAATTTTGGTAATATTAATATCACATGTTGAGGCGGCATCACATAATCTATGATGTCATATTTATGTATGAATACCAGTAAAATAACATTTTTAGAACAGCTCCAGGAACAGGTGAGGATAACGAATGTGACATTAAGCAGAAAATTTACTAGGATTGTTATCTATATATAGTCTCGACTATTGAATAAAAAATTTAATCATTTAATTTACAAATATTTTTTTTTCTGATTTTGTACAATTTAAAAAAAGGAAACAGCAAATTTGGAAAATTTCAATTTAATAATTGATTCACCCTTTTAACAGGAAAACAGTGGATATGAAGGGAGAAAGTTATGAAGCTATTTTGGAGAAGAGTCCAGGCTTCAATAATCCTAACTGCGTCCAATATCTGTCTGAACTTCTTGGAATCTCAAACATTCATTGCACCAATTATGCTTCATTACGGTAATAATTAAGTATTAATTTTTTCATTAATTGTCCATGTCTAAGAATATTTATTTATATAATACATTGAAATGTTAATTTTAAACAGGGGAGGATTTCCAACATCGGATTATGCAGATGAACTTCGCCAAGCTCAAGCAAGCAAGTGGGCTTTTCGTTCTGTAGCTGAAGGAATAGAGCATTTCAAAGCAGGAAGACATTCAGAAGCATTCCAGTGCCTGAATAAAGCACTGAGTATAGACCCTAGAAATGTTGAAGGTTTAGTTGCTAGAGGAGCATTGTATGCAAATAGTGGCACATTTAAAAAAGCAATAGAAGATTTTGAGACATCACTTAAACTAAATCCAAATCATGCAAATGCAAGGAAATATTTAGGTGAAACTCTGGTGGCCCTAGGACGCAGCTATGAAGATGAAAATAAAATAACAGAAGCACAGAAAGCATATGAAGACTGTTTAGCAATCATACCATTCCATGAAGAAGCCCAAAATTCTCTTGATTTCCTTAAGAGCAAAACTACTTCTAAACCATTAATAGAACCTGCTGAGTTATTATTGCCAGGATTAACAGGAGCCAAGTCTTTTGAGATGAAAGAGACATTGAAGCAGTTATTGAACTTGACAGAGAAGAAAGATAAGAAGAAAAAGAAGAAGAGAGGAAAAGGAAAGAAAAAACGATCTAGCAGCTCATCATCTTCTTCAAGTGATTCTTCAAGCTCAAGTTCATCTTCTGAATCGTCTTCTTCTTCCTCAGAAACAAGTGGTAATAATAGTTTTTTTTTTTTTTTATGGGATAGGAGGGCAAACGAGCAAGCGTGTCGCCTGATGGAAAGCAATCAACGCCGCCCACGGGCAACCACGACACCGCAGGAGTCGCGGAAGCGTTGCCGGCCTTTTAGGTATGTATAGGCTTGTTTTTTGAAGGTTCCAATGTCGTAACGGTTCGGAAAGACCGCCGAGGGTAACTGATTCCACAAACTGGTGGTGCGTGGAAAGAAGTTACGAGCGAAACGCACCGTAGTAGATCGCCACTCATCCAGGTGGTGGGGATGAAATTTTTCTTTACGGCGAGTTGTGCGGTTGTGGAATTCCGCGGCGGGAATTATTCCAAACAATTCCTCAGAGCACTCCCCATGATAAAGGCGGTAAAAAATGCTGAGAGATGAGACATCTCTCCGCAGCGCTAGAGAATCAAGCCGATCGGTGAGATCTTGGTCATCGACGATTCGGATCGCACGACTTTGAATGCGATCAAAAGGAAGAAGTTGATACTGGGGAGCCCCGGCCCAGAGGTGAGAACAGTATTCCATGTGTGGCCTGACTTGTGCCTTGTATAGTTGGAGGCAATGGCCAGATGTGAAATATTGTCTCGCTCTACTGAGCACACCCAGCTTTTTCGAGGCCAGCTTGGCCTTTTCTTCCAGATGGCCGCGGAACTGGACATCATGCGATATGTCAACTCCAAGAATTCCGATATATGGCTTAAGATTGAGGGGAGTGTCTCCAAAGCGACAAATAATAGTATAATTATGATATGTGTGTGTGTGTGTGTGTGTGTGTGTAAAATCGTTTGGAAATTCTATTCTGTATAGCCTTTCAAATCAATTTTAGACAACTATGAGAGATTGGATTCGAAGATGTTAATGCTGGCAGCCTATTGGCTTTAACAGCTTTATCGTATTCAGGGCCAGGCAAGTAAAATATAATTGGGAATCTGCGCAAATCGCAGACTCCATCGGCCTGACGCCGTGTCGGAGGTACACATATGTGTGTGTGCTGATTTTAAACTCGTCATCATTCTACGTTAAACATGTAGGGGAGGATTGAACTTTAGTAACTATAGTCCCTATTAGTCCCATAGACCCTAAGGTCTAGGGGGTGAGAACCGACCGGGTACGTGAGAGAATCTCGTGTAAGCGGCCGGTGTAGAAGTGTTAAAACCAACTATGATAGATCATAGAAGAATTCTCCTATGATCTCAGGATAATCGTCTAAAATTGATTTGAAAGACTATACAGAATAGAATTTCCAAAATATTTTAGAAATTTAAAAATAGTAGTCTAACTTATTCGACTAATTATAACGACAGGGCTAATTTATTCTCCTCAGGAATAACTTAATAATATTTCGGTATAAATTATAATGAAATTGAATAACTGTTTAAAAACTTAGACTTCTTGTATATAATATGAGCTGTACCCGACATGTTGCAATGCGACATTATGAAAAAAAGAGAAAAATTATTTTCTGTAATGTGAAACTAATCTACCGCGGTAGGAGGTACTGTATACGCATAAATATCGTCACTCTTGTTTCCCGTAGGGGTAGGCAGAGACCACAGATCTCCATCTGTTACGATCTCGGCATACCTTCCTTGCTTCCTCCACACTTATCACTCTCCTCATGCAAGCGCGCCGGTTAAAGGTACTCTTGACCTGGCCTCTCCTAAAACTTCGGCAATTTGATCAAGGTATGTTTTCCTTGGTCTTCCCCTACCAACCCTTCTCAATAAATAATTCAAATAGTCATTTTCCAACTTTTGTCACGACACCTTTTCCTCCACATCACTCTTGTCTTCATTAGTTATTCCATCATTCAAAGTTACCCCAAACATACTTCTTAATGGTCTTATTTCCAACGCATTCAGTCTGCTTTCATGATATAGAGAAATATGTAAAAATAACAAAATTAATATTTTTGTAGACTCTGAGGGGCCGAACCGTAAAAAGAAACGACGGTCGCAATCCAACAACAAGCGACAACGGTCGCTGTCACCGCTCAGCAAGCGCATGGCGATGCTGGGTGACGCAGACTCCGCATCTCGCACCCACAACTCGCAGTTCAACCATCCCTACGGATATCAACCTCCGCCTCCTGTTGAAGAGACGAACTCGGTTCCTGTGCGCTCACAAGCTGACATAGACTACGAATTGAAGGTAAGTTTCACCATAATCCATGGATGGATTTCCGTTATATAGAATGGAATGGAATATATATCTTCCATTCCATTCTATATAACGGAAAAGTTTATGCAATTCTTCTTATTTTTTTTAACTGCAATATAAATTAAAGAATTTATAAGTTTACGCCAACGAACTGACCGCCATCTCAAACATCTTAACATTAAAGTGCAAAAATATTAGTGTCACCACAATTTCAGTTTCAAATAACCAAAATAATTAAGAATTAAACATATGGACAAAAAATGCATGATTAATATATATTCGGCATCATTCGGATCCACCCACGACACCAACACTCATACGCGCCCCGGCTCTAGCCGAGCACGTAGAGTAGGAACACTTCTACACCGGCCGCTTACACGAGATTCTCTCATGTACCCGGTCGGTTCTCACCCCCTAGACCTTAGGGCCTATGGGACTAAAAAACTATAGTCCCTATAGTTACTTCAGTCCAATCCTCCCCTACATGTTTAACGTAACATCATGACCAATTTAAAATCGGCACACATACATATGTGTACCTCCCGACGCGGCGTTGAGTCGATGAAGTCTGCGATTTGCGCAGATTCCCAATTACAATTTACTTGCATTCGATAAATATAGAATTCGATAAAGCTGTTCAAGCCAATAGGCTACTAGACTACCAAGTGTGCAGTAAGAAACATTTGAGTTTATGGATGCTATGAGAGATAACATCTATTAATGGTAATACTGGAATGTTTTCTGAACTGCTTCCATTTGCACTGAGATATTTAGCGGAAATTTCAACAACATTTAGTATTGGTGAGCCATGCTACAAACAAATACTTTGTCAAGAATAGCGTATTATTTGTCTAGCATTAACGACTTGCGCTATAAAGACGTGTCAAGGACAAAACCACCAGCGACGTATATACCACGTCGATAAGCATGTCGTAGAAGCAAAAACGACGTGCAAAAAATAGGCTGGTTCGCCCGGAGAAGAACCACAATTCTGCAGGAACCCGGCGTCTGAGTGATAGCTTAGCTACGGCACTTCGTCCGGTGACCGGTTGAGTTCCGGAGGCCCAATCATTTGTTGTTTAGCACGCGGTAGGGAAGGGCGCGCTCGCATGTACGCTAATTTTGAATGATATTGATAATAATGACGGTAACAATTATTAATAAATAATTAAAATACCCATATTTTCTTTGTAGTATTTAACAAAGAAAGATAATCATTGGCTGCCAAATCACCATACATATGTCTTTACTTTAGGTACGCAAGTTCTTAGACATGACAAAAGAAGACTCTGACTATGAAGACAAAGTACGTAACTTCCTCGAAGAGACTGCACAATACAAACGTAATCGTAAAATGCAAGAGTTGGGCCAACAGACTCAGCCGAACGTTGAACATGACAAGAAGAAGAAAAAGAAGAAAGACAAGTATGTACCTTAAAATTTGCATAACTTTAAGGTCTTCATCGTTTAAAGATTGTTTTTTTATAAAACAATATCTGTGATTGGCCACGAGCTTCACTCATTGAACTAACAACATTTTATGGATTGTCTTGCATTTGTTAATATTTTATAAATATTTTACAAGTACAAATAAATAATAACTATAAAACTTCTGATATATTTGACTTTCTAAATATTATTTGAATGTACAACTGCAAACATAATTTTTAATTCGAAATAAAACTTTAAAGATGTAAATATGAAACAAAGATTTATCGCTCGTATTCTTCATTTATTCTTAAAAAATTACACATTTTTATTTTGAGTCTCATGCATTATTATTTTTCGATGTAATGTTTTAGAATTTATGTTGAATAAATATGTGATTAATTGTGTGTGACGTATAATGTTATATTAGATGTTTTATAGTTTAAGAGTCCTTTAGTACAAAGGATTTACGACGTTCACAGTTACATTACATCTGTAATTTATGTGTGTGTAGTAGTAAAATGGGTGGTATTTTTGAAGCAAAGTCCATATAATAAAAGAAACGAAGAAGAAGTAATCAGTGTTTTGTTTGTTCATCATTTTTCTTAAAGTTTACATTGACATCAATTACAAAATTTTATTATTTACAGAAAAAAGAAGAAGGAATCAAAACGGAAGCGTAAAGAACAGGATAGAGAAGAGAAGCGAAAATCCAAGTTGGCGAGATCTGCAGCAAACAACTCTGAATACAGTTTCCGCGACCTAGAAAGTATCGGTGATAAGAAACTTAGGGATGCTATAAGGTAATGATTTATCATATATTCATAGTTTAACAGATTATTTGTAGATAAAATGAGCTTAATGTATTTAATATTACAGGAAGGAACTGAAAAGTAAATCTAAGAGAGATCTCAGTTCTGACGGGGAGTATGATAGAAAACACAGTGATAAGAGGTACTTAGTTCATGTCATTATATACTTTATAAAGATCCATTTATAAGATTTTTTAATATTATTTAGAAGTACAAATTTAAAATGTCTACTAAGAGAATGTTAAACCATTAGTATCAATTAAAGCCATTAGACTGTGTAAATCAGAAAAAATGGTTTGAAAAGACATTTAAATTTGAAATGGAATCAAACTGAGAAAAATAAATAAAAAAATACATAAAACTGGAAGACTAGATCATTCTCTAGATAAGAAACTTACATCTCAATTTTTTTTCTGCTGTTTATATATGTCTCAATGCTAAGCACTGGCCTCTCTCTCCATTCCTGGAGGGACAGACGTTAAACCACAATGCTTGTTTAATGCAGATTGGTGGGCTTACCAGACTCGAAATAAATATCTGTAAGCCATACAAGATGCAACATCGAACCCGCGACCATTGACTGCGTGGGCGAGGGACCCCCACCACTGAGCCAATTGGTCGTCGTATACATATCTCAATTTATGCAAAATATAAAATTGTTCGATATTTGTTTTTTAATAAATGTAGCTCACTTTTAACTAGCGAAGCACTAGGCTTAAAAATGCTATTTTGGCTCATATTCGAAATTTTTGTTTACGACAGACTTCTAGACGAAATGCCAGGTGTCGAAGAGTTGGAGTCCAAATTGAGTGCATACCATGTTATGGTCGAGAAGGAAGTGCTGGGTAAACGCGACGGCCGAGGCTCCGTGAGCCCCATCGACCAAGCACCGCCGCCGCCGCTTGAGAAGCCAAAGTGGAAGATGTCTATGAACGCCGTTAAGGACACGTTAGTTTTTTTTGTGTCTTTCTGACACTTGATTGCCCAGGATATCATTTTGACTGCTTTTTAATTTCATTTAGAATAAAAATATTTGTAATGCTGCAATGTCTTGAAATTTTAACCTGCATATAGTTGTACATTTATGTGTACTGAACCAAAGTATCAAAATTTTAGGACACTGTTATTAAAAAATAAAAACAGTCAAATCGACTTTGGGCACTCTTGTTAAAAATCAATATACTTAAAGTCATAACTTCACTGACTCAAAATTATATTTATAGTCCATTTTTTTATTAAAGGAAGATTAATAGAGTCAGCCGTTACTTTGCGGTAATCCATTAGTATGTAGAAGTCAGAATTTTTACTTAGCTAACATCCGCGACAAGCAAACATAATAGAAAAAGTATAATGAGTTTTTTACTGGAATAACTGTATTTACAGGGAACTTAAACTAAATCTTACCTTTCTACTTTCCAACCATTGTCACCAACACCAAAGGTTTACTTAGCTAAGATCCGCGACACGCAAAACAATAACAGAAAATTAATAATGTGTGTTTTTCCGTTGGGTTAAGTAGATTTATTTGTAACTTAAACTAAAAACTTACCGGTTCGGTTGTCCGAAAAGTGACTTTTCGGTTGTCTACCGTAGAGTCTACTATACCTGAAGATGCCTCGTGTTGGGGCGAAACACGTGTCGTTTACAAGATGGAAAAGTGATAATGTGTGTTTGGTGTTGTGTATAGTGGTTGGTGGGTGGAGAATTGATGGCTGATTTTCGGTAAGTTTTTGGTTTAAGTTCCAAATAAATCCACTTAACCCAACGGAAAAACACACATGATTAATTTTCTGTTATTGTTTTGCTTGTCGCGGATCTTAGCTAAGTAAAACTTTTGACTGTCCATATAGTGATGGATTTCCGCAAAGTAAAGCCTGACTCCATTAATAATAATTGTAAATGTCAATAGTTAATCAGGAACTACTAACCGAAAATTCAACACGAAATAAAAGAGAAAACTGATATTGTAAGCATAACCTGTCACTGGACTAGATGTGTCCATAAATAATAATAATAATAATAGATATCTCTTCTTCAATAGAGTTAAGAAGAAAGACACGCCATCGCAAAAAGGCTATAAAGAACGTTATGCATTTGAAGATAGCTCGGATGATTCCCATGAGCCAAGCAAGGTAAGATAAATTCAAATTATTTACTGTAACTTAAAGTTTTTTTTTTTTAAGGTAGCCCATTCGTGTTACCATGACTTGAACACTTTTAAATAGATAATAAATATAATTATTATCAGCCCAGAACCGTCCACTACTGGACATAGGCTTTTTCCAATTCATCTTTTAACCCAACCCTTTTTCGGCTACACGCATCCATCCAGTCTCTCCAACCAGCTACTATGTTTGCCGAGACTTCAAAAATAAATATGTTAAATACTGTTACGAGCTGGAATTCGGAAAAATGAAATCGGCCACTAGTTTCACTTCTTTTCTTCTACTTTTTTTCCGTACTAAACTTTTAAACTGCTCCTATTAAACTTTAAACTCTTCATCGACAGCACTTCGCTTCGCACCATTGCACTTTTCTATACGTAAAACGATTGAAAGTTCTAGCATTCCCAAAATTCGAAAATGTGTCTTTTCTAATTACCGTCCTGTCTCGTTTCCGCGCGCAGCTATTTTCTATTAACTGTACTTGTCACTTATTGACGGACGTCTTGTCAATTTTCTACTTAAAGTTGTAATAGCTTGCTTGACCACGATTTCATGGATTATGTTTTAAACGTTTCATAAACATATTACATTATACTATGTCGTTATGGTGTGTATTGAAACATTCTAAACACATTTGAGGTGATTTTTTTTTCGCTTTACGTTCAGCAGTTTGCCTCCTTTTCTAAGTAACATAGGGCGCCAATCCTTATTGGCTAGCCTTGCTGATTCCTATGAATCTCTATTTTAAGGAATGTGTCCTTGTTTTATTTCTATTATTGTCGAGCGTAATATTTTCCGGGGACAACCATTCGGCAACGAGAAGCTCCCGAAATTTTCTTATTTTCTATTTGTGGCTCTCTGGTACACGATGTGAACATTTACTATACTAGTTCGTAAAAGCCAATGTAGTGCTAATTTCAATGCAAATGTAGTATCGTTGTGGCATATGACACCATTTGGTCGGTCCTGTCGATGCCAATTTTACCATTATTATATGCTCTATATATGTTTCGGCGCTCCAACAGTCTGATTTGAAGAAGAGCGCCTCCCCCGCGAGAAACTCAACCGAATTGCGATGGCGACGAACGTGTTAAACACATGGGTTATGGTCGTTTCTATGTTCGAATCTTAGACTATAACACAAAACTGTACAATGAATGTTGATGTATGCAGCCGTCCCCGACCGGTGACAAGAACGTGTCGGTGCGTCGAGCGATGGCACTCAAGGAGCCGCCGCCGCCGGCCAGCAAGACCCGCGAGCCCGACCCGCCCGGCACCGAGCCCGCTCACCACTCGCACGCGCACCCACCGGTACTGTCGCCTGTATAGTGTTTGACTGTTACACGTGTATTGTGAGGGAATGTAATGTGAATGCGGTGCTTTTCCGTTAGCCGACCGCAAGCGTACAATCGCCAAATAATGTAGAATTCCATCAAATTGCTTACAACCTATAAGCGGAATGTTCGTTTGGGGCCATGTGCTCTATTCTCTGAATTTCATTCAAAACAAAGTGCGTTTTTCTTCCATCTAATTTTTATGTTGAAAAATGATAAAAATTTAAGATTTATTAACCGAACTTACGGTTAGGTTTTTTTACGCATACGCAGTTATGCGCGTCCGCTCTCTGTTGCAACAGGCTGTGCGCCGGGGCGGCGTGGCGGTGGCAATAAGCGTCTATATCTTCAACGCCTTTAACTCTCTACGCTGATGCACAATTAGAGAGATACTATTTCACAATTGAGTGCCTCCCTACCTGCAAGGCGTGATTGGGGACTACTTGCAGGACAGGTACAAGAACTGGTACGGTAGGAGTATCGGAGGGAAATCATATGACGCGGTTCTGCGGGTTGATCTCCCCGCTGGCGTAGAGGGGGTGTGCGCAGACGACACGCTGGTCGTCTCCAGCGGAACAAACCTCGAGAGGGCTAAAAAACTCGCCGAGCTTGGTACATCGATCGTCGTCGCCTAAATCCGCGACTTGGGACTGCGGATAGCGCCAAATAAGACCGAGACGCTACGGTTCCATAGACTGCCACGAGGCGAGAAACCTCTCGACTCGCGGCAGTCTATGTATGTATCTATACGTGTAGGTGAACACGAGGTAGAAGTGGAACGGTACATGAAAAACCTAGGTCTCACTCTGGACTCCACAACGCAAACGCTCGCAGTGTCCCAGCTTGGAAGCCGGAGCGGCGGGTCCTAATCGGCCGGATTAGAGAGAGTTCTTGCCAGCAATAGTGTCAGTGATGCTGAACGGAGATTACGGAGTGGAGCCCCGGCAGAAGCAGTTCTCGCAGAGCTCCCTGGCACCGATGGCGGACCCTGCCAACCCCCTCCCCCGGGCAGTAGAGTATCCGTAACGGATTTTCCACGTAAGAAAAAGGCATTTCACGTGAAGAGAAAAAAATTAGGTAAGGTTGTAAGAAATTTGGCGTAATGCTACATTATTTGGCGATTTTTCTCTTAGGCCCGTCAACGAATAAGTACCGTGAATTCTAACAATACTGATGCCGGATTACTGCGGAAACTGCGAAATTGTCTAATAGCTGAGCGGTGAATCTATTCCCTTTCAGAGTCAGTGGTCGCGGATTCGATTCCCGCGTCGGGATAAAGATATGTATGGTCTACAGTTCTTTATTCCGAGTTTGGCTTTGAATCAGCGTGATGATTTAATGTCCATTAATACAGAGAAGGAATATGTGCCCTGCAGTGGGACAAATGTGCTTGGCGAAAAAAAGGCCTGCATGAAAAAGTTTGTGGATCCTAAACAAACGGGCAATCATCAACAAATCCGCCACCATATGAAGACATAGCCTTTAAATATAGTTTTATGTTTAGTTTATGTTCAAAGATATTTTTTTCAAAACTCCTAAGAGCGTTAAAGCTTTTCTTTTTATTTATTTGATAGTTTGGTTTGTTGTTATTTTTTTATTCCGTTTAGTAGACTTATAATTGCTCTTAGTTGTTTTTACTATTTTTAACGCATGTTGTGGCACCGCAAGAAGCCGAGTTTTTACTTTTACATACTTTATTTTCATTCATATTTCAAATTTATCCGATATTGGTCTGATTAAAAATAAATAAAGCGGGCACATAGAGAATAGATGAAAGACGACTAGCAAAAGAAATTTACGTTACGGATGTTAATGGAAGGGCCAACAGGGGAAAACCAAGGAGATCATATTGCCGACCAAATTGCCAAAGTTTTTAGGAAAGGCCAGGTCACGAGTACCCGTAAACCGACGAGCGTACATGACGAGAGTGATGAGTGTGCAGGAAGCAAGGAAAGTATGCCGAGATCGTAGCAGCTGGAGATCTGTGGTCTCTGCATATCCCTGCGGGAAACAGGCTTAACAATATGTATGTAAAGTTTTTCAACAGACAGAGACAGAGTATAAAATGTTAGCAAAATCTGAGTACAGAACGGGGAATGTATGCATTAATTCAAAATTAGTACAGTGTTATAATATGTAACTTCCTTAGGTACGCAAAGGCAACATAGTCCTGGACAAGTTTGGATCATTCCGATTGGCGCAGGAGGGCGAAACACCGGTGTCAGTTGGCGATGGACGTCCAGAACAGTTCGTGACGCGCATCAAGCCTCCCTCTCCGTCTGGACGCCGTCCGCGATCGCCGCCTTCCCCGCGCCGACGCTCCTCCAACTCTTCGGATGACGAACGACGCTCACCCAAACGTTCCAGGAGCCGGTTGGTTACTTCATCATTATTTCTTTTTTTAGTTTATTTACATCAATTTTCAAATATCTACACGTTAAGCGCCACATCATCCATCAGTGACACTGAACTTTCCGTTTAGGCCGCGTAAGCCACCGGTGGCTGACACTGATCTTTCCGTAAGCCTATCCTTCGGAGGTATCACAAAATGTGAAAACCAGTCATTTTTCAGGCAGCCATTTTATGGATCTACCATATTGTGTCGCATTTACACAGCTGTTTCGAAGAAATTTCAATTCAGTAATCAGTAGCGTGTTTTGTATATTGCTATACCGCAACACCAGCGCTACTAAGCGGCGCGTGTACCCTGTACGGGATTTCCATCAAAATTCGCGTGGCGCTCAACGTGTTAAATAATAAACATTGCCGACATAAGCATATCTGAAGCTCAGTTTTAATGATATTTTAAGAAAATCGCATAATGTAGACCTAACCCTCAAAAGAATCATTCGGTTTTAATATTTTTAAAAGATAAATCAAAAGCAACTATTAAAAAAAAATCATTTTAACACATCTAAGGGATTGTAAATTGAAAATATCACCGTGTTTGTTCCCCTGCCATTTCTCATTTCACATTTGCAATTAAATTATCTGCATTCCACTGAAACATTTTATATTTGGCTGTAAACCTAAGTGCGAATGTGACAATAATAAAATGCGTTTCAAGTTTATTATTCTCGCAATGGCACGTAGGTTTGTCTCAAAGGTGTGGGCCAAAATGTGTCAGTGGATAACTTGAACACGTGTGATTGTGCTACAGGTCCAGGCCTCGCAAGTACCGCTCACGGTCCGGTTCGCGGTCGCGGTCCGGTTCGAGCGCCAGCGGCTCGTTGGCGTCTCGCAGACGTCGGTCGGCGTCACCGCGCTCGCGCTCCCGCTCGGACGCGAGCCGCTCATACTACTCGCGTAGCCGTTCACGCTCGCGCTCCGTATCCAGGGAAAGGTTTGTTTTAATTATTTAGTGGCACGGTCTTATACACGACATGAGTACAAACGTGTCATAACTTTTCGCTCAACGCCGCTGTACGTCGCTGCCATCGATGAGTGCACGCCGGGACAAGCAACTGTAAACGGCTTGTTCGATTGGTTTATCGCTTTATTCGTTTCATTATAATTGGCTATATTAAAAGGCACAAAAGTGACAGAATAGTCTTCATTGCACAGCACACCCATCTATCGTCATGTCTTTGGCGACTGTAAATTGAAAAGAATCGTGCAACCATTAAGCCGACGTACCGCCACTACAGTTGATGCAAGACCTGTGTATATGACCGTGGTTTTTGGTGCATAGGTTCTAAACCTTTTATGGACTACCGTTTTTACCTTTACAAGAGTTTGAAAATTGAGAAAAATTTGAGAAAAGTTTTATTTACGCCTATAATAATGAAATAAACATTATAGACGGTTAGATAAAATATTTTTTTTGCGTGAAAGTAAAGATATTTTATAACGCTTCCATTTTTCTTTGGACCCGCTACCGCCCTCATACCGCCCACGCACCTTCGACTAGGGAGCGGTATCGCCCCCGTTGGGAACCTTTGGTTTAGTGCAATGCATCCCAAAAGTGGTGGAAATTGAATTTTCAGGCGTCCATGTCATCTAAAAACAAAATTGGAGATCGATGACATGTAAATTAAAGACTACAAGTTCTTATCCAAGCAGGTCGTAAAAACAATTTTGTCTAAATTAAACATACATAGCTAAAATTA
>JASFAT010001521.1:0-61410 GCA_031353405.1 Baronia brevicornis
CAATATTATAATATTTATGATGAACTCTTCGTTTCAGACTACCGTTTCTCCACATGCGGCGCTACCGGTCGCTTCGGGCCCAATCAGACAATGTGCGACGCGACATACAATAATACTCCAATGGATGTCACAGTCCAGTCGTCGCCCTACGCCGGGATACAGATGTGGACGGTGCCCTCCGAAGGGATATACACGTAAATTTGTCTTTTTTATTTCAAATATACTTGGGTACAACGGTTGGAATTGTAATGAATCTCGCCCCGACTGAATTTCAACTTTTATAGCTTAATGGTAGTGCCACGCTGCAGACGAATACTTTGTCAAGAATGGCATAATATTTGTATATACGACGTATAAAAGCAACTGATGGATATACAGTCCGTAATGTTTTTATAAGGTTTTCAAAAACTAATACGTTGATTCCGTGATTTCCATCTAGAATTGCTTAAATAGATGTGGACAGTCAGACTTTTTACTTAGCTAAGATACGCGATAAGCAAATGGCTGTCAGCAACTCTTTACTTCCTAAACACTACAACAACACCACCACTCTTCCATAATATGCACCACACGTGAATCGCCACAACATGAGGCATCATCAGGTATAGTAGACTACGGAAGATCTTTAAGTGTCTTGCCATTACAATGGGCCCTATATATAAATACTCTCATCTCTGATAGCATCCCCCACCTACAGCGTAAGATAGAGACAGAAGTATGTATAAAAGAGAAAGGTATACTGTGAGGGTAAAACACACATTATTATTGTTATATTTTTGTTTGGCCGTCGCGGATCTTAGCTAAGCAAAAAGTCTGACTGTCCATATAGTAATGGATTTCTCCAAATTACCGCCAGACTCCATTCATCATCTTAAATGTATGTTTTCCTTGTTCAGGATAATAGCGACGGGAGCGTCAGGTGGGCTGGGTTCAGCGTGGGCAGGCGTCTCCCACGGCGCCCAAACCCGCGCCCTCTTTGAGTTGCACCGCGGTGAAAGGATATACATGCTGGTTGGACAGCCAGGGCTTAACGCTTGCAAGAAGGTATATTGCATCGTCTTAGACATTTGTAATACCGTATATTTGTAACGCCGACTGTAAGATGCACCTTTTAACGTAGAAAAACGGACTCCCATTAAAAGTGTGTCTTATGGTCTGAAGGAACATTAAAATACATACATACATACATACATATTGAAAGTGCATCTTATAGTCTGAAAGAACATTAAATTACATACATACATATAGTAACGCCTGTCTCCCTGTAGGGTTAGGCAGAGACCACAGATCTCCATACGATACGATCCCTTCCCCGCATCCTTCTCACTCATCCATCTTCTCATCCATTCTTCCTCTCTCATACATCGTAGCGAAACGGTTCTCCGTTCGTCGCTTCTCGCCCTCGTGGGAATCAGGACGTGACGGATGGCGAACCACGTCGCCGTTACATTAAAATATATTTTTCAATAAATCATTGTCTTATAGTTCGAAAAGTTTGGCCACTCTGACTCATGACTCAACACAAGTGGGGGACTCACCAATTTACCTACACTCCTTGTCTATGATCGTCGATACCTAGTATTAGGCTTGGCATGTAATCGTGTGCGCTTTTATGCGATTTATTTAAATTACTCTTGTAAAGCTTTAAAATTTTTACCTTTTTTTTTAAATATAAGATGAACCTTTCTACATAGAATAATGGACTCAGATGTATGTCTCTTGTGGTCGAAAGTAATATTAAAATATAGTTTTCTAAAAATCATCTTATAAATTTGAAATGCGTCTTGTAGTCCGAATAACCGTATTATATATAGATGTTTTTTTTTTTTCATTTTATTCGAAAAATCAACAAATAACGTATAAATATATCAAAATATTCGTGCACCTTAATTTTCTATAGTAACAATTGAAAAAAGTTTTTGTATCTCGGGCAATGCTTCGTATGACAGCTAGTGATTAAATGAATATATAGCAATGTAAGTAAATGTAGTATAAGAAATAATATGTATTGCTATTCTTCTCAGACGCTATCGGCTCAAGAGAGCCAGGAGTGTTCACGGCGTTCCCTAAACGAGACGCTCCAGGTGTTCACGAGTAAGACCCACGAGGTGCGCAACACACAGGTCCACGACGGCGGGGGAGGTGGCGGCGGGGCCACTTACGTCTTTTTGGTAAATAGCATTAATAATAACGTTCGTTTTTGTAAATAACATCAATAATAACTTTCTTATTGGTAAATAGCATTAATAATAACTTTCTTTTTGGTAAATAACATTAGTAATTACATTCTATTTGGTAAATAGCATTAATAATGACTTTATTTTTGGAAAATAGTATTAATAATAACTTTCTTTTTTGTAAATAGCATTAATATTAAATTTATTTTTGGTGAATAGCATTAGTAATAACTGTCTTTTTGGTAAATAGCATTAATAATAAGTTTCTTTTTGGAAAATAGCATTAGTAATAACTTTCTTTTTGGTAAATAGCATTAGTAATAACTTTCCTTTTGGTAAATAGCATTTACAATAACTTTCTTTTTGGTAAATAACATTAATAATAACTTTCTTTTTGGAATATAGCATTAGTAATAACTTTCTTTTTGGTAAATAGCATTAGTAATAACTTTCCTTTTGGTAAATAGCATTAATAATAACTTTCTTTTAGTTAAATAGCATGAGTAATAATTTTCTTTTTGGTAAATAGCATTAACATTAAATAGTATTACATTATACTTTATATCGATTAAATAAATAAAAAAAACAATAACTTTCTCAAAATATCAGGATTATTAGAGTAGGTGTTCCTGCCAATCTCATCCCTTCAATCAAATAATTGTTACCGAGCTATAAATTTACCACAGGTTGACAAGGACGATCAGGCGTATCCTCTGCTCGCGGCAGGCGGGGGTGGAGGCCTAAGTGTGGGTGTCTTCAGAGACGACGGCTCCCAACACGCGCGTGGGCTTACCAACGCCACGCCCGAATCCGGATATATGTACGGACCTCCGGGGCGAACATCCGGTAAGATTCGACGGCAGTTTCATCCCTACCATCTGGATGAGTGGCGATCCGGTACAGCGCGTTTTTCCACAAACTCCTTTTACCACTCTGTGGACGCGCTGCCCTCGGCGATATTTCCAAATCGGTACGACAATGGAACCTTCAAAAAACAAACCTACAACACCTGTAGTTTTGTTTTTTGAAGGTTCCATTGTCGTATCGGTAAGGCCGGCAACCCATATCCAATGCATATTAGCGGCATTGACTGCTTTCCATCAGCAACGCGCTTTCTCGTTTGCCTTCCTATCACTAGAACAACATTTGAGGGTAAATATTTTTTTGTTAAAGAGTTTGTGTTGTGTTTTGTATATTCAAACAGAAGGGATCAGAAACATGGAGCAATATTACAATCACTTTGTTTTCCTTCTGAATCAGCCTGCTTGTTCGACAGGGCTGACTATATCACGCCTTGACTTGGTCTATGGTAACCGGATTTAGCGTCATCCCTATCTGTAAAAGCCCAAAGTCGAATCGGTAATATAAATTAAACACAGATGTATGGAAGCGATTTTATTTACACTCAAAAAAGATTTATTTTCCAAAATATATATACTACTTCAATAAGCAAACCATATCGTGTGTTAGTAGCGCCATCTATCGCTACTAACTGTAAATATCAACCATAACCAACAGGGTTCCAATATCACGGTCGCTGTAGGTGTAACGCAATATTAATTTTCGATTTTTCTTCGCCTTGACGGATCTTGGCAAGGTAATCTTCGAATCTCCATCTATATGTGTTTTTAATTTGAATATTTAGGCGCGGGAGGCGGTTGGATGTCTCGCGGGGGCCCAAGCACCCCCGGTTTCGAGTTGGTGCGCGGTGCGGCGTTACGTGAGGGCGGCGTTGGTGGGCAGGCATGCGTTGGTGCTGCACACGGGGGCTTTGGTGGGGGTGGGGGCGGGTGTTTACGCGGTGGTGGTGGGGGAGGATGGCTTGGTAAGACGTTACAACCGCTCAAGCGATTACGTGCTTTGACACTTAGCGCTGATTGACTTATGAACTAATTTTGACTGTTTGTTTAATGAAAAAAATATATTTGAAATGTTACAATTTCTTAGAATTTTGTGGCTTTGCATACAGTTGTATGTTGGTACAACTGTATGCTGTCTCAAAATACTAAGAAATTACATTAGTATATTTTTCTAAATAAATTTAAAAAGCAGTCACAATGACTTCTTGGGCAATCCAGTGTTAATACTTACGGCATAGATTTATAATCACATCGCAATACACATTTTCGGATTTTTCCCGCCATCTTACATCAGTGACGTTGTGTTTTTATTTAATTTTCATAATCGTATATTATTATCAGTTATATTGTTTAATTGTGGTGGTGTTTTATACAATATAGTTCGATTAATGCGTATAAGTGAAGTGATATGAAATAAATGCGTATATCGGAACTTTTTAAGTTGACTGAAAAAAGTCATAGGAAGTTTTGGTAAAATGGCCACCATATTATCAGTTGACTATTAATTTTCAAGATATTTGATTTATTTGATTATTATATTTTACATGAAAGAAAAAGAGAGGCGCACAAGGTATTAGTTATTGTTATTTTGTTTGTATTTTCATTTGTCTAGGGGGTAACACGAATGAGGGTGAGGGGGAGCACGGTGGGGGTGGGTGGTCGTACGTGGACTCGTCACGGGCGCTCCGGGGCTACAGCGCCGTGAGCACCGCTCCCCGCACCGGTCCCGGGGAGGTTTTGGTGGTGCCCGCCATACACGTGAGTATATTGTCTAAGAATAGCAGAACAGAAAGAAGTAACAGTGGAGCCACGCTGCAGACGAATACTTTGTCAAGTATGACATATTAGTTGTCTGTAGCATGAACCGAAAACCCCTAAAATCCCTGCAATTTCTGCGAGATTCCCCTAAAAAAATATTATTATAAATAAATATTAGTAATATAGTAAATAATTAATTATTATTACATTAACTGCATAATCACTTATAAATAATTAATTAATAATCAAATTCAACATGTCATCTTTCTTTGTTTAATTTGTTAATTTAAAAAAAGTGAATATTCGAAGTTGGAAAAAACCCTAAAAATACCATTCGTCTTTTTTAACCCCTAATTATGTGGGGAATATCCTCTAAATTGGTAACCGTGACGTACAATTTCCGGAACGCATTGACAATTAATTTTCAAAGTTACATATACCAGTTTTCAAATCAACTAACCATATCGTAATTTACCTTATTACAATATAATACAGCGCCATCTATGGATGAATTCATTACCACTTTTGAGAAATATATTTATAAAACTTGTAAAGTGAAAATCCCATATCTCTTATATGCATTTTGGCATGGGCCTCCTCCAATTCCTTCTACTACTTTCTATCTTCCTGCTACTCTTGTCCTGCATAATCCTACTGTTATTTTGAGGTCATTCTTCCATCGCCTCACTGGACGACCTCTTTTCCTCTTGAAATCCCCTGGATACCAAACTGTGTACCTTTTTTAAATTTTAGTTTTATATGGCAGAAACAATGTCTCATATGTAAGATATTTAGCAGGATATAAATTTAGGACTGAATACCGTCATTGACAAAGCGTCTAGATAGTTGGAAAAAAGTAGGAATTGACTTAAATCTTTTTTTATATGTATTTTTGAAACTGCATCTTATATTTGCAGAATCAGTAAAATCTTTGTTGATCTGTGTTCTTTATGATCAGAAATGTGGGTGCGCGTACCGCTGTGTGGCTTTGAACGAGTACCGAAGCGAGGTCCAGTGCTACTGCCCTGCTGAATGGATATCTGACGCGAACGACATCACCAAGTGTATACGTAAGTTTATTTTATTGAATCTATAGATAAACTAGTGAAGAATAAGTAATGAATAATATCCGATAGATGTTCATATTCGCCACCCTAAATGAAAGTGGATAGGGCCACTCTCCGAAGCCATGCCATTCATATTTTTTTATGGGATAGGAAGGCAAAGGAGTAGGCGTGTCACCTGATGGATCAATCGAGCAATCAACGCCGCCGATAGACATCCACAGCGCCATATGTAGTGCGGAAGCGTTGCCGACCTTTAAGGAAAGTGTCATTATGGGAGTGGGAGAGGGAAGGAGTGGGGGTAGAGGGAGAGTGTTGGGCCTCCCGAACTCGGACGTTCACCGTACGAAGGGCGGTAGGAAGCCTACCACTTAGACGTCGGTTTTCTGCGGGAGTGTGGTACTTCCCAGGGCGAGCCGGCCCATTCATGGTACAGACAAATATTATGCATATCCTTAGAGAAGCCCTCGAAAGCTAGAACCTGCAGGGAAAACGAAAACGTGGACGTCCAAACAAACATGGCGGCGCACAGTTATATCTGAAGCGCAAAAAAGAAGCCTCGTAGATACGAAGTAGAGCGCGTGGTCCCGACAGAACAGAATGGAGAAACATCATATCTGCCCTATGCGCCAACAGGGGACCCAGAAGAAATAGGTAGATGTGTACGAGTAGAGGTTTAAATTTAAATGGTTTACAGAGGCATGTTGTATATTTTATGCAGCATGTTGTCTATTAAGCAGAGTAGAATTAGAAGGAGAAATAAAGGAAGAGTGAAGAAATTTGAACTCCCGATATCTACATATACCGTACTTTGCGTAAGGTATGCGGTAACACACCGAAGTGCTGACACTTGACACCGATATTCTGTGTTCTGTGTCCGATTTGGTACTTCCCCTATTAATTGGTGCTACTGGACAATTAGTTAGTTTCACCTAAATTCACGCATTAATTTATATTCACGAACAAAAGTTGCTGCATTAAGGCAACTCATCTGAAACTTTTACTAACAGGTCACGTTCGCGTCGTTTTCTTGTGTATGCAAATCAGTTGGTATGCCCCTCCGCACCTATCCTACATAAAAATTTTGATCACCTCAGACTTTAACTATACTTTGTTCATTGGTTCTAGTCATAATCCGTAAGCACAATGTATTAATTATTATCTCTAGCTAACGTTAAAGGCAAATTTCAATGTAATATTTCAGTAATGTCTATCACAGAATCAAATTACACTTGTTAAATGTGTTTACAGTGGAAGACACCTGGAAGCCCGAAATGATATTCATGATCCTCGGTTGCATCTTCTTAGTCATCAGCATGGGAGTGCTACTGTGTCTCGGTCTACATTTTTGTGAGTATTGTCTTCTTTTATGATCCAAATGGTCCTTTAAATAATGCTCCCCCTTTTATGGGTAATGCAAATTTAATGAAATGAAAATGCAATATTTATTGATAAGGGGAATTTAATGGGTAAGGCAAACAAACAAGTTGTCACTTGATGGAAAGCAGACAGACTCCTGCAACACCATAGGTATTATAGATGGGTTGTAAGGTGATAATTTAATATCGGTTCGAAAGTCCCGCTGAAGGTAGCTATGTATTAGAGTGGTCGTACCAGAAACACGCGCTGTATTTTTCAAAATCAGCATTTTAAAAGTTTGTTTTAATCTGTACTACTCTTTTCGCCGCCTTTACGTGCCAGAAGGGCCATGTCAGTGATTTTTGCACTTTTACTTTTCTTGACTGGCTTTTCGGCCAATCTTCATCGTATGACAGTTATCGGTTTTCGAACAAACATGATAAATCCATGTCTACAACAACAGAAAGGCCATGTCAGTGATTTTTGAACTCTGACTTTTCTTGACTGGCTTTTCGGCCAATCTTCATCGTCCGACAGTTATTGGTTTTCGAACAAACATGATAAATCCATGTCTACAACAACAGAAAGGCCATGTCAGTGATTTTTGAACTCTGACTTTTCTTGACTAGCTTTTCGGCCAATCTTCATCGTCCGACAGTTATCGGTTTTCGAACAAACATGATAAATCCATGTCTACAACAACAGAAAGGCCATGTCAGTGATTTTTGAACTCTGACTTTTCTTGACTGGCTTTTCGGCCAATCTTCATCGTCCGACAGTTATCGGTTTTCGAACAAACATGATAAATCCATAGAAAGGCCATGTCTGTGATTTTTGCACTCCGTCTTTTCTTGACTGACATTTCTGCCAATCCTTATCATCTGACGGTGATTGGTTTTCATACAATTATGATCAGTCCGCAGATGGGACATGTTAGTGACTTTTGCTCTCCGACTTTTCGGCCAATCCTCGTCGTCTAATGGTTTTAGGTTTTTCAATAAACACGATCAATCCATAGAAAGGACATGTCAGTGACTTATTCTCTGGCTTTTTCTGGCCGGCTCGAATAGTCTATTAATATCACTGGTGATTACTTACCATCAGACTATAAAACTGTATCCCTTGTGTGTATCTTACATATATTTATTGTATCATATATATTCACATAATTTACTGGAAACAGACGGCAAATTTCAAAGAAAGAGGGAAGCGGAACAGCGTCAGAAGCGTCTTCTTGAACAAGAGGTGCAGCTCCATCGTTTGCGAAACGCGCCGGGGGGAAACGAGAACCCTCTCAGCATGGCGTTCAACCCTCACTACGGCAGCGAGAGCATCCTACCTCAGGGGGTGGACGTAAGGGGCCTGCCCAAAGTGTCCCGGGAGAGCTTGAAGCTAGTCAAGTAAGTATCGATGTATGACTAACTCGGATCAAATCTATAGGGTTTTGTATTTATCCCACTACTAGACGTGAAGCCTCCATGTCCAGGAGAATAAACATTAAGTATAAGGAAACTGATAGATAGATAACGTATTTATTCAAGGCATAATACATACGACCGATTGGGTCTCTGCCTAACCCTACAGGAAGACAACCGTGACTATATGTTATAATGTATTTTAGAAATTTTTTTAGTGAGGTGTTTAATTTTTAAAAGAAACTTTGAATACCTCACCTAGGGCACTTGGACAGGGAGCTTTCGGAGAAGTCTACCAAGGACTGTATAGGCATCGGACCGGAGACACGGTGGAGATGCCAGTCGCCGTCAAGACATTGCCGGAACTGTCCACGGGCCAGGCGGAGTCGGACTTCCTCATGGAGGCCGCCATCATGGCCAAGTTCAACCATCCGAACATCGTCCATCTAATCGGCGTCTGCTTTGATAGACATCCGCGGTGAGTTATGTTCCAATCTTTCTAGTGTACTTTATCATTTACTTAACCGCTCAAGTGATTCATACTAAACTCAAAAAAATCCTCTTATTATCTATACTCTCTCTCTCTGAGTTCTAAGTCCCCCTGGTGGGGCATAGGGCAGACATGACATTTCTCCATCTCGACCTGTCGGAAGCCGTACGCTTCACTATGCTCCAGGATAGGCCCATCTTCTGTACTTCAGCCGTCACAGTACTCCGCCAAGTTTGTTTTGAGCGCCCACATTTTCTTTTCCCCTGCGGATTCCATTCGAGGGCTTGTTTGGGGATATGACTAATGTGGCGCTGGAGAGTATGCCCTATCCGTCTCCATTTTTGTCGACGTATCTGGACTGCTAGGATCTATTCTAATGTCTATCAACTATTTTTAATTCTATAAAAATTATCAGAATTTATAGAAATTGAGACATGGATTGTTGGCAACCGACCGCGGTTGGTTTGCCAGAAATCAAAGTTCACTCAAAATTTTGGCACAAGGAAGCCAGCTTGGCTTTACTGTCCAGAATATACTACTATAAATGAAAATGAAAATTCTTCTTTTTTCTAGATTCATCGTACTAGAATTACTAGCTGGTGGTGATTTGAAGAACTTCCTCCGCGAGAGCCGCCCGAAGCCCGAACGGGCAAGTGCGCTCACTATGAAGGATCTGCTGTTATGTTCTTTGGACGTCTGCAAGGGATGCAGATATCTGGAGGTGCAGCGTTTCATACATAGGTGAGTTGATATATAGGTCTCTTTAGACGTTTAATATTACATTATATTATGTCTTTCTTGCAGCTCACACGTCCTCATGTAAGGTGTTACTCGGTTTTCTAATTGCGTACCTGTTATTGCTCTCCTTTTGTTTGCTTGTCGCGTATTTTAGTCAAGTAAAAATTCTCACTGTCCACATATTAGTAGCATCTCTGGCGTATTTATCAGGGACATCGCGGCGCGGAATTGCCTGCTGACGTCCAGGGGTCCGGGTCGCGTGGTCAAGATTGCCGATTTCGGCATGGCGCGCGATGTGTACCGCGCCGAGTATTACAAGAAAGGTGGCAAAGCAATGTTGCCCATTAAATGGATGCCGCCCGAAGCCTACATCGACGGCGTCTTCACAATCAAGACGGATGTTTGGTATGTCTTTTCTCTTATTCATAAAACTCCCTAATGAGGCCTTAAGCATTATTTAGCTAATCAACTAATGAAATACACAGTACTACAGTTAAAACTATTATAAAAATAGAATAATATCAAATCTCTTGAAATGTCAAGTCAGCTTGTCACGTTACGTCTTGATAAAATGGTGGCTATTCTACCAAAACCTTCTATGGACTTTTTCATTCAACTTCAAAAGTCACGATACATGCATTTATTTCATATCACTTCACTTATAAGCCTTAATCGAACATATTTGTATAATACGCCACTGCAATTAAAAAATATAACGGATAATAATATAAGATTATGAAAATTAAATAAAAACACAACGTCATTGTTATTAGAACATGTACGATAGTTTTTCGGTAGGTATGATAATCTTACGGCCCTGTTACGATCAGCGCCATTTTGTAGGTTGTCAACACTGAACACAACAAAAGTTTTGTAAAAATAAAAAGGAAAACATGTATACAGGTCGTTTGGAGTGCTATTGTGGGAGGTGTTCTCACTTGGCATGATGCCATATACTGGTTGTGCTAACAGGGAGGTCATGGAAATGGTCTCTGGAGGAGGGAGGCTCGAGAAGCCATATGGTAAGATATATCTATTACATTATATTCATTTTTACAAACTATAGTTGTAATTATGCTATTGAAAATAAATTAGAAAAAAAGTAACAGATTAATAGGTCGGGGCAAAAGTATTTTCGTATTTTGAATGTATTATTAGTAATCAAACCTGTTTGGCTGTACTGAATGTAACTGGCTGCTTTTAATACCATTAAATGTGACATTCTGAAGATGCAATAAATAAAAAAAAAACTAGTTCCCGCCATTTTTCAATTGTTTTTCAAGCAAGCAAAATGAACGTATGTGACGAAGAAATTCGGTACATTTTAAAGTTTTATTACAAAAAAGGTAAAAATGCGACGAACGCCGCGAATAAAATTTGTGCGGTTTACGGACCTAATGCGGTATCAATAAGAGTAGCACAAATGTGGTTCAAGCGTTTCAAGTCTGGAAATTTTAGTGTGAAAGATGAGGTTCGCTCCGAACGGCCTGTCACAGAAAAAATCAGTGCCATATTTGGGAAAGTGGAGCAAACTATCGATTCTGACCTGTACTGTCAGCAACTGATGAGGTTAAGAAAAGCTATTGAGAAAAATCGGCCGGAGCTGGTGAATAGGAAGGGCGTGGTGTTCCACCATGATAACGCCAGACCGCACTCATCTATAGTCACGCAGCAAAAATTGAGAGAGCTTGGCTGAGATGTGTTGATGCATCCTCCGTATAGCCCTGACCTTGCTCCATCAGATTTCCACCTGTTTCGGTCATTGCAGAACTCTTTAGAAAGCATAAAGCTAACCTCAAAATAACACTGTGAACACTACCTGTCAGATTTTTTTAATCACAAATCTCAAAATTTCTTCAGGAATGGGATCATGGCACTACCCACAAGATGGCAACAAGTCATCGATCAAAACGGCACATATATATTATAAATAAATAAAAAAATATACCTAAAAAAAATATTTTCCTTTGTATGAACAATACGAAAATACTTTTGCCCCGACCTAATATATTGACACCAGAAAGTAACCATAATCAATATTTGTTTTTATCTGCCCCCATGGCTTAGCCGAATATAGTCAGTGTGACATTTATTTTTGTAATTAATTGTCAATAATACACATTCAGAATACCTTATTTACTTGACGTAAGATGATTGGCAAGTACAAAAATCCAAACTACTTTTATATTCGTATAATGTAATGTTTTTATTAGTATGCTAGCAACACTTAAATTGTCAAAATTAGTGATAAACACAATATATTTTTCTAGTTATAGATTGATCATAAATGTACGCTTTCTGTAGGTTGTCCGCACGAAATATACAGACTAATGTGCGAGTGTTGGAACCCTTCACCTCCAGAGCGGCCATCTTTTGCGCACATGTTTGACAGATTACAACGATTCCTACAGGTATTGCCAGTTTTTTTACCTACATTCCCGTCGCTAGATGCGATCTCTCCCCGTTTTGAAGGAATGGACTTTATGATATGATTATGACATTGGAATATTCAAGAAAAAAGCGTATGTGTTCGTTAAAAGCCGAACACATCTGCGACACCTCCGGTGGTGCAGTTTATGAACGGCGGTGATCGCTAGGGCTGTCTTTACCCGGAGGCTCAAGGAGTGCAGCCGCACCCGGGCGTGGGGTCCTAGGGGGCGCTATAAATCGGAAATTTTATTGAAATATAATATATAATATTAATACGAGTATATAGTAAAATGTTGATTTTTGTTTGTGCATTTTTTTGTAAGATGAAAAAAAAAGATGAAAATTATATTGCGTCTTTTTAGAACAGCAGGGGCGCGGGCTGATTACCCGCACCCCGGCGCGGAATATGCTTAAGACGGCACTGGTGATCGCTTACCAATAGGTGACCCGCTCAGCGATTAGCGTTCAACTTGATTTTTACCCGTGACTTTTCCCATCATGATCAGTTGCAGCAATTTGTACCTGTTATGTCTCATGATATGACTCAGATAAGCAAATTTTCTGCCTTTGACGGTTTGCAAAAGTTCAAGTTTTTGCTTGACTTGTCAGAGAACCTCTTCATTGACCACCCTTTGAGTCCAGCTAATTGCGAACATCCGTCTGGGCATATAGACGGACATTTCGAACGCTGCCATACGTATTTTGAGGTTTTCTTTAACCGTCCAAGCCTCATATTCGAATAGAAGAACGAGCCAGATGTAACAATGGGGCATTCTTATGCTCCAGGTTATGAAACTTCCATATGTATTGATTGATACAAAACCATTATTGTTGCTCTTTAATCAGGATCCAGAAATTGTAAGCGCACCATTGCCGGTGGTCCGATCGTTGCTTCCTCCCCCCACCGAATCGCAGCTGAATGACAGTGGCCCACAGGTAACTTAAAAGCTATGTGCATTCATTAGCTACGAGACGTTATTCTAAGAAAGAAATATTTACAAGAAAATAAATGCCAACAACAAATAGTTATATCGAATTTTTCATGTTGCAACACTGTTGTATTGAATGTTAAATAAAAATAGCTCTCAATGCTCTATATTGCCAGTTAAAAAAAATGTGTTGACATTTAAATGTTTCAACCTGTCATTAATAACATCCGTGAAAAAAAATTAAACTTTTTTGCACTGAGTCTGCCTGCATTACATGTCCAATAGTCTTAAATTATAAAATGTCTTTCCATGTGGTGTAATAATTTCAATCAAAAATATAGACAATGTTATACACATTGGCTATATTTTTATTACCTTATGATATAAATAAATTCAATGTCAATATCAATTCGAATTTGTAATCGATTTTGAACAACCGATTGTCGCTATGATATCACAACGAGGTTGTATAATTGATATATTAGTATTATGTAAGGTTATTTGGATAGGTATATATGTATATATTTACCATCCTTTCGTTCTTAAAAAAGTGTGTTTAATTATCAAAGTAAGCAAATATATTATATTAAAGGAGTTTCTGTTTTAAAGTGTAAAATTATAAAAAAATTAAAACAAAATACACAAGTTCCAACAAAAAGCTAAATTAGAGCAATTTACAAAAATAGTTTTACTGCTCTTTGATCTGGACTTTTTCCGCCAACTTACATAAGTGACGTTGTGTTTTTATTTCATTTTCATAATCTTATATTATTATCAGTTATATTGTTTAAGGCGTATTATAAAATATAGTTCAATTAAAACTTATAAGTGAAGTGATATGGAATAAATGCATATATCGTATTGTATCGTGCAAGTTGACTGAAAAAGTCCATGGAAGGTTTTGGTAGAATAGCCACCATTTTATCAAGACGTAACGTGATAAGCTGACTAAACATTTTAAGAGATTTGATAATATTCCATTTTACTTGACACTGGCATAATAGTTTTAACTCATTGCCATCAAAGAAAAGAAAAAAATAACGTCAAGAAATATTATTTTGTAATATGAGACTCAATGCAAATGAAGGAATAATTTTATACATTTAAAATTTAAATTAAAATGCGTGTTTTTTATGATATTTTAGATAAACGCCTCTAAAATTGCATAAATTCAATAAAGTATTGATTTTATCAAATTTCGAAACCAATTTATTTAGGCCACAGAATAAAAAAATATCTAAACGAATATTCGTAAAAGACTACCTACTAATATATAACTGTGTTTTTCTTTTTTGTTTTAAAATGATTTCGCTCTGGCTACTAGAAGCAAGTAACTGGATTCTTATTTATTTATTTTTCAATAAAAATATATTTTATTTATCCAAAATTATCGGTGTTAGTTTTCCGTGATTTTTTATTGACAGAACCGTGCTTGCGAGTGGCGCATGATCATTTTTTCATTTTTTTTTGTATTTTTCTAACTCTACCCTCTCCTTGAATGAGAACCGCGTAGAAAATAGAAAAACCCCTGTAGTTAGAGAGAGATTCATTGGAATGGCAAACTAAAAAGGTAAAAATGTATTTCATTGAACTGCATGTAACATTTTAATAAAAAATATTTTAGTCTGACAATAAAAAGCAATTGGTTTACATCACTCCAGACATTTCAAGGAATCTCTTTCTTTTATACCGAAATACTTCAAACAGTGAGTGTTTACTTGCCTAGTAGCTATAGCGAAAATCTACCTGTCTCTTGTTTATTTTACCTTTGTCCCTTTGCATGGGTTTTGAAAAAATATGTCGAGACAATTTTGATATTTAAAATATGTTCAGGCTGATACTTGTATTACCTTTGCCTGTTCTGATATATAGAATATAATAAAACATTTTTACAAAACCCAATGAAATTTAATGCACGCTTAGTTTTTAAGTAGAATGAGACTGGGAGATCTTCTTTTGGAAATAAGAAGAGCTTAAAATCAATAGCGTCGCCATGGTCTTTCAGAATTGTGATTAACAAAAACTTTGTCTGCTTGCTTTCTAATAATCAAATATAAATAATAACTCGCATTAGAAACAAATATTAGAAAGAAAATAATTTAGGTTATTTAAAATAGATCAAATTTGTTACTAAACGTCGAATATTATTTTAATACTGGCAACAGTTTTATTCGATTCCTACCAAAACCATTTTTCTACCAAAGATTGTTTCTCGAGTAGTTGAAAAAGTAAAAGTCCAAATGTAAAATTTCGTCTATCAACAGAGGTTTAGCTCATTAAATTATAACATGGGGTTTAGTTTAAAAAGTTTTATAAATTATTTCTTATATCTTTTATACATACATACGTCACGCCTGTTTTTCGTAGGAGTAGGCAGAGATCACAGATCTCCATCTACTACGATCTCGGCATACTTTCCTTGCATCCTCCACACTCATAACTCTCCTCATACAAGCCCGCGGGTTAAGGGTACTCTTGATGGAAGGCCTTTCCTAAAAACTTTGGCGATTTGGTCAAGGTATATTTTCCTTGATCTTCCCCTACCGACCCTTTCAGCCTTTTTCGCAACGTAAATTTCTTTTACCAGTCGTTCTTCATCCATCCTCTTTATAAGCCCAAATCATCTAAGCAACCCTTTCTCAACTTTGTGACGACACCTTCTTTCACTCCACCAAGCTCTCTTAAATCTTCATTTCTTATTCTATCATTCAAAGTTACCCAACATATCTTTTATAAAGTATGTTTATAAACTAAGCCACTTATTAAATGTACAACAATAACTAGAACATAGTCCATTCATGTTTTTATAATGACAAATTTAGAGATGATACAGAATGGGATAAAAGATTCATCTTGGAAATTAAATTGAGGTGAATTACATTAAATTTAGTATATAGTGAGTTACCAATGCTTACCAAGGCTACAGTAAGCCAGGCTAGGCAGGGCTGATATAAGCCAGTTATGGCTACGGTAGGCTGAGCAAGACTAAAAGACCATGGGGCGCGGTCTCCCGGGCCCGTGTGACGTGTGTGGTGTTGGCAGCGTGCGGCGGCCGCCGACTACCTGGTGCCGATGACGCCGCGGGACGCGCCCCCCGACGCTAGGTAAATGGCTGGCAGCCATCTTGGGACACTGTTGTGATTATCGATTCGTATCGAATATCGATTTTAAACGTACTTGTTTAAACATATCGATTTTAAACATACTCATTTGAAGTCAGTTGGTGCGAGTTTGGTGTATTTCAATTTTGTCAGCATTTTTAATTCAAAAAGAATTGTGATATTTCATTGAAGTGGTAAGAGGCAAATGAGGAAGCATGTCACATGGTGGTAAAAAATCACACCCACGCATGGATATCTGCAGTACTAAATACGCGTCAGATGCATTTCTTGTTTTAGGGTACGATGATCAATAGAATCGGCCATTATTTTGCGTGGAAAACCATTATTATGATGGATAGTCAGAATTTACTTAGCTAAACGAAATTCGTTTTTTTTTTTCATGTATTTTAGCTAAGTATTATAAAGACGTCCTATTGGCTCAGTGGCGGGGCCCTCCACCCGCGGAGTTAATGGTCGCGGGTTCGATCCCCGCATCGGAATAAATATATGTATTAATTATAAATATTTATTCTAAGTCTGGTAACCTCGATAATCCGCATTGGACAAGCGTGGTGGGTTAACATTCGTTCCTCCAGAAATTTCCTATATAATAGTATCCTTTTCCCGATCGAGCCGGTCCATTCGTTATATTTTATACGAAGCGGGGTATTTTCATAACTACGTATTATCTGGCCGCACTTTAAGGAATTTCTAAGGTGTGCGCAAGCTTCATACCAAGCCAAACGCTAGTAAAGGGAATTAGTTAATCGTAAAATAGTCCGAAAAATAATTATGTTTAGAACCACCTCCTTGTTCTTTATTTTAAATAAGTAAAAAAGAGGATACTTATACACTATTTTTTTGAAGGCGAGAGATTTTAATGTGTTTTATTGGTACTTGAAATTTATATTTTATTTGCAAAAGTTGAGAAAATTGTAAAATCTGTAAGCTTAGGAATGCTTTCGGAGGTATATTTTCCCATCTATTTCCGATAATTCCAAATTTGAATTAAAAAATGTTCATTGATTTTTTAATATTATTTGAATTGTATATTTAATAAAATATTATAGAATGTGAGATAAAATAAGGCGTTGTTAGTTATTATACACTTAAGATGGCAACACTGTTCTAACAAGTAAATTATAAATTCTACCATAATTACTAATCGACTTTGTTTCATCTAGTATAAAACGTTTTCGAAACTCAACTTGTAACAATTGACTCCTCTAACGATAATTTTGTTATGGACACGACTCAAAATGGCTGCCAACCTTTTGTTTTTTTTACCATCTATATCTTAATAAATCAATGACTTATTGTTGCACTACTTAAAAATTCCTGTAATAGTAACATAACTAAATTATTGCCTGGTCACATTTGAATTCCATAAATGCAAGTATCATACGAATAAATCTAGTTATGATAAAAATATTATACTTATAAATGTGCAAAAGCATGCTATACATATAATTATTGATTTATAATTATTTTATATTACTATTAAATAATTATAAATCAATAATTATATGTATAGCATGTTTTTTTTTCGTAATTCCCTATACTCTAACTCAGTATTAAAAATATTGATCAGACTTTAAAATATAATATGCTATTTTTATTAAATTGCAGACTCAAAATATATGTATTTGACTTACCGTGCAAAATCATTTTTAAAATATATTTACAACTAAGGTCATATAAGAACATCTTTTACTATATTCAAAACTGACCACGCTTCCTGAGTTACTATTTTAGTCTAAATTTTTCCATACTTATTTATATTTATATTTTAACTTTTTTTTAAATGCATTCAAAAGTTGTTCACAAACTAAGTTTTAGGGTTATTAATGGGAGAAAATTATTCTTTCTAATAGTTAAAAAAATAATCGCTATTGCATGTTTTAAATAAAAAATGGGTTTTAAATTAAATTTATTTCCTGTTAATTTATCAATAAATATAGTATATTACTTACAAACCACAAAATAAGTAAATATTCATTATATTTATAAATGAAATAAATATTTATAATCGATCAATGAAATAATTATTATTGTATTTATTTATTTATTCAAACAAACAATGAAGGAATTAATGATTCTTTTCCATTCGGTCTACTGCCGATGGATCAATAGAAAAATATTAACCATTAATTGGGTTTTATCTAATACTTGCAACATTTTGTGTATGGCAATTTTTATATCGATTTTGACACTTTGAATTCAATAATATAGATGTATAGATAATAATATAGAGGTAAATATGTTTAAATTAATATGGGAAAATTTAGACTGTAATGATTATAACGAATTCTGTGATGCAATCTGCTCCATAGAGTGGTGAATAGCATGCATAGTGACACCCAAGAGCCCTTAGAGTTATTCTTTTCTCCCCTCTAAATAAAAAAATGACTAATGCAGTCGCTAAAGAAAATAATAATATAAACGAAAAATAAAAGAGCACCAAACACTTATAGAAAATAATATTACAAATTAAAAATTGGATAATATTGCTTTTGGATTGCCTGCAATGCGTTTATTTTGCTGAAATTGTCACTCATTCAGTCATTGCAATGACATTATGAAATAATTGCATGAGTCTTTCACTCGATTGGCCTATTTACAATTTTTACTGAATGATTTGCCGGTAGTCCAATTAAACGAATTGCTGTTATTTGTAATCTACTTGTAAAGGCATATAGAACAGAGCCGGGCGATAAATTGTTTTAGCTCAACGGAACAAACGGCACCTCATAGCAAATCGCCAACGGCGGCACAGGAACACCAAGAACCGGAGGATTCACAATATCTACCTCTTCTGAAAGGTAACATTACTTTTTTTTATGGGCTAGGAGGGCAAACGAGCAAGCGTGTCGCCTGATGGAAAGCAATCAACGCCGCCCATAGACAACCGCGACCCCGCAGGAGTCGCGGAAGCGTTGCCGGTTTTAGGTATGTGTAGGCTTCTTTTTTGAAGCTGCCAATGTCGTGTCGGTTCAGAAAGACCGAAGGTAGCTGCTTCCACAGAGTGGTAGTGCGTGGAAAGAAGTTTCGAGAGATATGCACCGTAGTTGATCGCCAAATTAAATTAAAAATTTAATTAAATTAAAATTTGTAGAACAATGCGTTACTTTATAATAGGAATCCATAGAGAAATAGGTTCCATAAAGGTAATTCCTGAACAGTTTTAATATACTTTCACTATTTTCTAATATAATTTGCGCTCCAAGATAAATAACATATATAACTGACTGAAGGGGACTTTTGTTTTATTCCCAATCAACGGTTTAGGTAGCGGATTTCGAAGGTCTTTTCCTCATAACACGGATTATATCAGACTTCTATTTCACGCTCTCATGTTTGCTTCGAATTTAGGATTTTACATCTCTGGTACAGGCTTAACCTTCTCGAGTGTCAGTCCGATAGCTTTTCTAAGTGGATCAATAACTTTCAAGACAATTTGAATCCATAGTAAAATCGCTGAATAGATTTACTTCTACTGTTCACTTAGAAAACCAAAACAATATATAGGCTCTAGTGCAATAAATAGCCAGTTTCTGTTTAAAAATTTCTAAAATAAGCCTTTTATTTATTTATTTAAACTTAGTGTATAAATGTGGGTAGATAATGTAGATTTAACATTGAAAAGTATATATATATATATATATATATATATATATATATATATATATATATATATATATATATATATATATATATATATATATATAATGGGTACAAACAACAAATAATATTTAATTTTTAATAAATAAATTTCATTACTTTAATACAATTTTAATCAACTAAGTGGCAATCGAAGTCATTAATGCAATGATTGCAGTATCACAAGAATATGGCAACATTCCAATGGCGTCGCGAGGCGCGGGCGGAAGGCGCGCCGACGCTTCTGCAACTTCCGCCGCCGAGACTCGGACCACCACAAAGTTTCTGCCGTCTAATTCCACTGACAGGTGAAAAAGTTCACTTATCATCAGACTACGAGACTTCTTTGCTTTTTTTTATGGGATAGGCAAGCCAGTTCAGCTCAGACGCCAGTTTTCTGCGGGAGTATAGTACTACCCCGGGCGAGCCGGCCCATTCATGCTACAGACAAATATTACGCCATTCTTGAGAAAGTATTCGTCTACAGCGTGGCTCTACAATTATTAAAGCTTGACATAAGCTTCTTAAAGGCGCGCCACCTAGCCCGATCTTCAGCTTCCACACATCTCGCACCAAATCGACGATAACAAATTACCTTCAAATGAGGAAACGAAACGTACGTAAGAATTAAAACAAAACATTTCATTCCAGATTGTTAAGTTCGATTGAAGGACCGTCGGTAGATGAAGAAACTCCCTCGGAAACCGATGATAAACCAGTCATATGGGAGACATCCTTTTCCGAGCCGAGGCCAAAGAGCAACACTGTGGACCTCAAACAGAACATTGATACTGGACCTGTTGTAAGTGAACCGACAAATATCCAAAAATCATAACATTTTTTTTAATCTCAATACTCATATCATACTCATAACATTTAAAAAGGATTTTGTTTTTTTTTACTTTTAGTAAAGAATGAAAGGTGAATATAGTAAAGAATGAATGAATTTCTGTCATATAAGTTTATTTTAATCCGTGTCAGTAATTTAAAAACGCTTCATAATCATTATTAACAGCTTGAGTCAGTCTACTGCTGGAGTTTCTGCGAACCGCTTTGCCGAAATCGACGCTCCACCTGGCCGAGGGGGCTTTCCACACTTAGTTTGCCAAAACGCGGTCACTACTATAACACACATCTTCTAGTCAACGGTTGTCTGTTCTACAAACTTGATCAATCAATTGCCAATTCAACGATTGAAAACATTTGTGATGATTAAATTGCATTTTAAAATAATAGTGTTTAAATAAAGTTATTATTTTCCTATTCGTCATATTCTATTATATGCTTTTTATTCTCTTAATTTTATGTGAATGTGTTAATTTTCAGGTGGACAAACTAATAAGCATAACTCCGACATCGCCGAAGCCTCCTGAAAACGTGTTATCCAAGGCAATAGATGCCAATGTCGTCGACAAAAATCACAAACACACCTTAATGCCGGAAAGGAAAACAGCACCCATCGCATCTCCAGACCCACCACGAATAAACGCTTGGGTTAACAAAGAACCACCCATGTTAGTACCCAAACCGAAACCACTATGCCTAGACGCAGCACAGTTAGAACAGAATTTGAATGCACTTAAGAAAAACAGTGGTTCAGTTAACTTGACAACGATGAACATTCTACCGCCTTACATTAACGTGGTAACTCCAAATAAACTCTCCGAATCAAAGACTATACAAATTGATCCCAAGAAAGCTATTATACACGATTTACCCAAAGAGAATGAACAAAAAGAAGAGAAAGGTAAACTCAAGCAGTCTAGTTCGGCTGCGAGTTTGCTCAATGGACCAATGACTGACGTTCCTTATGCCGACAGTGATAACGCATCGGGGAGTTCGAGTTCCGGAAGCAACGCACAGAATGGAGTTAAGAAGAAAAGCAAGGCAAATTATGCTGAAGTGGTTGTGGGAAACGGGAAAAAAATCATGAAACAGGGTAGTAACGGTATTGGCGATTCGGAAATAAGTTGTTAAGTTTGCCATTTGGTCTATGAAATGTCTTCGTTTGGTGCGTGACATGTCCCCTTCTCGATACATCAGTGATATTTGGTTGTCGTGCCGTTGATAGTGCCGTACTGCCGTTTTCGTAAAAGGACACGATTTATACCTTTAAAGTTAACATAATGGACAAATGGTTGTAAATATTGACACATTTTTAAAGTATAGTCTCGTTTTAAGATATATAGACAATTCGTGTGAGACATTGATCCGTAGTCGTTTATTTCGAATGTATTTTTATCGGAAGTGTACAGAATATTATTTTAATGTTGATTAAAAGAGATAAATCGATATATTTATTTATCAGAAACGCTTCCTAAGAACGCTTTTAGTGAATATAGTTGGTTACCGTGTTGCTCAATATTTTGCAAAGAACGTATATCGTTTTGTTAAGAGTGAATGGTTACTTCCATTAACCCGATGGGATTGGTTGTTAAATATTTATATAATGGTATTTTATATTTTTACAATTCTCGCTTGGTAGCCGAAACAATTTTTATATATTTATATTCTTTCCACTCGTTGACTCATCCTATATTGTTAAAATTTTCTTGATCCTACATATTGTTGAAAATCAAGCGCACAGCGTTAATACAGCTTTTAGAATATTTCTATTATAAATTAAAGTAATAATAAAATCTTCTGTCTATAGGTTTAACTATTTAAAGTTAAGAGTCTTTAACTGGTTTCTCTTTGTTTTAATATTTTTAAAAGTCATTCTAATGCATATATTTTTAGAATCAAATACCTCATTCATAATGTATGTTGTTTTGGTGTCGTAAAAATAAAATGAAAAATATGGACATCACATGAGTGATCCTTATATTTTCACAGAAACTACTTTCTGGAAAGGGCTCACCGAGAAAGTTGTTTCTGAAAAAGATAGAACTAATGCACCGTTAAAAGCCTATTCAATTGCATTTAAATTCTTGTAGTAATTTAATAAATTACGTTGGAAAACAGTGTCGGTGACTTTGGTTATTCGACATAGTAAGTTTTTTATAGAGAAACATCGAACTTATACCTCTCAGTAGCTTTCTGACTTACTCTTGTGAAGCAGATAGACTGTCAGTGTCCACTTTTTGGTATCGAACATTATCGTCCTAAGGCGTTGAGGTATAGGCTACAAAAATTCTTGACAGTCCTTCGTGTATGCTGCATTGGCGTACACAGCATTACACATCGGTGCAAAGACTCTCAACTTTCCGTTTTGTTTTGTTCAAATTCCGAAGTCCTAGAATTTAAGTATCGTAGCATTGCTTAAAATGTTTGTAAATAAACTAAATAACGTAGTAATTTGTGTAATTCCGCCCTTACAAACCATATACAACATTATTTGTAATGACACCATGCAAGTTACGTTTAATGTAGAGTTGTAGTTACATGAATCATCTGTATTTTATCTGTATACGTTATTTGAGTCCCCACTTGCGTTAACCCTGTTTCTTACTTTGACAACCGCGTTAGAATTTGCAATATGAATTTATATAAGAGGAATATTTAAAAAAATAGTTTTATTATACATTATTATATATAAATAAAAAAACAATGTGTTAATCACATATGTGAATGCTTTAATTAAACTGTAAGATAGATTAAGAATAACTAACTACAACAGATATATTATTTGATGAATATTTTTAGGTTATTTCCTCAATCAGAGTAGTGCCAAAATGTGTTTCGTTACAGCCTCTGAAAATTGCATTTAATGTTTTGTATATGTGAGGCATGAAATGACAGGGTATAATGTTGTTTTTTTTTTGTATTTTTTTATTTGAGTCAACCGTTGAAACTGGAATCGTGTCATTCAGACAAAAAAATTGATTACAATTTTAATATAATTTATGAGAATCGTAAACTATACTGATTGTTTAAACGAAGTTGTTGTCGGCATTGATAGATAAATAAATTAATACCTGTTTTTATTTTAAATATCTTTCTTACTTTCTTTCGTATACGATCTGTACTGCGTTTATATAAAGTGTTTTTAGAAAGGTGATTTTTTTAAAATATTTTAATGTATTGTGCCAAAACTTATTGTATCTATGCATGTGAACATTTTTGTACAAGATTGTGCCACCTTTATAATTATTTGCTACAAATATTTTATCATTGAGGTGTTATTATTTTATACCAATTCTGTACGTTAAATAATAAAATAGGCACCAATTCTTTTTACCTGCGAAAATAAATGTTTCCTTTTTGCCGAGAAGGAATAATAAGTAACATATGACAGTTTACGCTACAACTTTACCTGTGTTTGGCTAAACGTCCTAGTACCCTTTGATATAGCTATCATTAAAAAAAAACAATTAACTTTCGTTCGATGAATAACGTTTTAGCGTCACTTTAATTTTGCTCAATTAAAAAATGTTCGTTGTGAAATAGATCGAACATTTAATTTTCAATAAAATATAACAGAGAAATGTGGTTGTGAGTTAAGTATATAAAGTACAGGCGTACTGATGGCAAATAGTTCCTTTTGAAAGAACAATCATTAGCGTAGCTAGGTTTACGATTTGTTTTAGACAATCATCATATAGATCTTTCCATTTACGAAAACTTCTCAATTATGATTGTAACAGCCCTAATTTAAAATTAATATTAAATATATAATATTATAATATCACAAAATCTAATTTACATTTTACACTAGATTTTTTAACATGGCTCCTAGTTGCGCTAATGAATACAAGTGACTTTGAAATGTTATTCCTCCTTTTATTATTTATTCTAATAAACATAAGTATTGGATACTAGTTCTGAACAACGAAATTAAGGAAACCTTTCGGCGAAAAGCATTGTCTGTTATTTTTATAAACGCAAAATAAAAAACGGTTAAAATATTTCTTGTATCAAAACTAACGGTCTCTGGCGAGTGAATGGAGAAAACAGGGTTATTAAGGTTTTTTTTAATATTGTCTATGATTACATTTTTATTTTTAGCGCGAATTTATGACAATTATTGATAGATTTCATTTTATTATCATTATCTCTCATGTAATTCTGGTGGTGTGTTGTCCTATATAGTATTTAAAGTGTAAGGAAAATTAAATTTTAAAATACCATTTTATCAAGACATAAAGTGACTTACTTTACAATTTATTTATTTTACATATTATTTTTATTTGAATCTGAAGTATACGTAATTTCCACCTGTTTTCGTCACATTGTTTCTTCGCTGGTAAATACGACAATACAAAAAACGATACAAAAACTTATTTATACAATAACTCTTGTTGAATAATTAGTAAGTCGTTATTTTTCGGAAATACATAATGCAAACAGAATGTGGTAAAATACTGACACCACATTTTTGACGACGTAAACGCCCCGTAAATCAGCTTAATGCGGGACATGTGCAGATAATTTACGGAAAATCTAATCTAAATAGATTGAATAAAAGGTGGTGTTGTGTAATTTTTTTTGGCATTAGTAATAGCTTTGAGATTGGTGTTTGATTTTCTGATGACCGTTTTTCTTTAAATCGGTATTTTTGTGTTTGTTCGTTAACCTCATTGTTTTTTGTTCGAAGATCTTACTAAAGTAATGTTTACCTTTCCAATTTTATGTACTCTTGGCTTGGATTCGGAAATTTTATTCTACTGAAAAAGACCGGTAAAAATGTTTGCAATCATTCGTTCTTTATTCAAATAAAAGTCTGTTATTACTAAAATATAAATTATAACTTAGAAATCGTTAATAATATGAATTGAAATCATAGGGGGAAACTTATCACTTTTTGTCTCGAAAAAGAATCGAGTTCTATTTTCAACAATAACTTTTTTTCTCCATTGCTCGCAAGTGACCGCTAATTCAACAAGCCATTGGGCCAATCCCGAACAAAACTAGAATACGCCACTCTAGTGTGGCCCGTATTTTATAATCAATACTTAAATGTAAAAAATACAAAGACGTGTAAAGTGAATACGAATAATAAACAAAAAAAAAACAAAGTGTAATTGATATTCAAGAATAAAGTTATATTAAATGTAGTCTGTGTCTCATTTTGTTGTAAACCTCATAAACAGCTTCTAAGAGTATCAGAGGACTTTTCCCGCCAGCTGACATCAGTGACGTTATGTTTTTATTTTATTTATTTAATATATTATCAGTTATATTGTTTAATTGTGGTGGTGTATTATACGACAATATAGTTCGATAAGTTGTATTAGTGAAGTGATATCAAATAAATGCGTGTATCGTAACTTTTTAAGTTAACTGAAAAAGTCCATAGGTTTTGGTAGAATAGCCACCGTTTTATCAAGACTTAACGTGACAAGCTGACTTGTTACATTCAAGAGATTGGATATTATTGTATTTTACTTGACACTGACCTAATAGTTATATTTAATTGCCATCAAATAAAAGTAAGAGTATCATAGAAGTATTCCCGCCAAGTTACGTTGACTTTTTAATTCATTTTTATAATCAGTTACATTGTTTCATTCTAGTGGCTTATAATTCAATATAGCTTGTTTAACGCATCGAAATTAAATAAATGCGCGTATCGTATTTTTTTAACTTGACTGCAAAAGTCCATACAATATCGAAGAACGGCCAACATTCTATAAAGACGTATCGTGAAAAGCTAAATTTACATTTTACTTGATATTTACTTGTCACTGGCATAATAGTTATAGCTAATTGCCATCAAAGAGTATCCCTCCCACTCCGATAATGACACTTTCCTTAAAGGTTGGCAACGCTTCCACACTGCCTATGGCGCTGCGAATGTCTATGGGTGGCATTGATTGTGGCTTTCCATCAAGTGACACGCCTGCTCGTTTGCCTTCTTATCCCACAAAAAAAAATTGAAATAAAACAGAATTCTCAATGTAACATACTTTATTAATAAACTTATTCAACCGTACACAAAATACAAAATTAAACAATGCGTATCACTAGCTGTCCTACTCTATCCTATAATAATTAAACATCACATATCTATAAATAAAAAATATTCTCTCCGAATATATAATAGTAACACATTTAAATCTCAATTCCATACACTCACTTGAAATTAATTCGTTAACAATATTTTCGTTAGTAATCGATAGAAAATTTTCGATAAGTCACTGGGCAAACTCACACCAAAGAATAGTTACTTTTACTAGGTAAAGATGCGACACCTCATACAATTGAATTGCCACTTACTACAGGATAACCTGCCTATTCATACACTGTGTGTAATTGCGATCAACCAAGTGACAATACTGCTAGGAGTACTGCAAGGTTGCGGAATTAAATTTGTGAGAGGCGAGTGTCGCTTCTTTGTTTAGTAAGAGTTATTTACTCTTTGGTCATCTAGCTTGTTCACATCATCCCAAATATTCATTATCCAATTATTATCGACTAGTTCAATACCTCATTACTGGCTATTTATATAAAACTATTTTATATAAAAATAGCAATTATAATATTAAAAATCACAAATTCATATTTTTAGCTTTTTTCACCATATAATTTTTTTGACTACACAAAGTTTCAGGAGGCAAAGGACCCAGCCACATTTTTATTAAATTACATATAAGACACATTAAATAGATAGTTTAATCCGATTAAAAACGGGGATAGATGAATAGACCGTTTTTGAGGGTATTTTTCAGTATAAAATCAGTAAATACAAATTATCAAATGCAATAAAATTTCCTTGAATACACAGAAATCTAAGGGGAAAAAAAACTACTTCTTTATGCCACATAAAAATAAGGGTAGATTATGACAGTAATTATGAACTATCAAATGCAATTAAATTTCCTTGAATACACAGAGTTCTAAGGGGGGAAAAATAACTAACTCTTTATGCCACATTAATATGACGGTAGATTAATGACCGAAGTAAATATATTTTTTTAGTATCAAATACAAATCAGTAATTGTGAACTATCAAATGCAATAAAATTTCCTTGAATACACATAGTTCTAAGTGGGGGAAAATAACTAACTCTTTATGCCACATTAATATGACGGTAGATTAATGACCGAAGTAAATATATTTTTTTAGTATCAAATACAAATCAGTAATTGTGAACTATCAAATGCAATTAAACTTCCTTGAATACACAGAGTTCTAAGGGGGGAAAAATAACTAACTCTTTATGCCACATTAATATGACGGTAGATTAATGACCGAAGTAAATATATTTTTTTAGTATCAAATACAAATCAGTAATTGTGAACTATCAAATGCAATAAAATTTCCTTGAATACACAGAGTTCTAAGTGGGGGAAAATAACTAACTCTTTATGCCACATTAATATGACGGTAGATTAATGACCGAAGTAAATATATTTTTTTAGTATCAAATACAAATCAGTAATTGTGAACTATCAAATGCAATAAAATTTCCTTGAATACACATAGTTCTAAGTGGGGGAAAATAACTAACTCTTTATGCCACATTAATATGACGGTAGATTAATGACCGAAGTAAATATATTTTTTTAGTATCAAATACAAATCAGTAATTGTGAACTATCAAATGCAATAAAATTTCCTTGAATACACAGAGTTCTAAGGGGGGAAAAATAACTAACTCTTTATGCCACATTAATATGACGGTAGATTAATGACCGAAGTAAATATATTTTTTTAGTATCAAATACAAATCAGTAATTGTGAACTATCAAATGCAATAAAATTTCCTTGAATACACATAGTTCTAAGTGGGGGAAAATAACTAACTCTTTATGCCACATTAATATGACGGTAGATTAATGACCGAAGTAAATATATTTTTTTAGTATCAAATACAAATCAGTAATTGTGAACTATCAAATGCAATAAAATTTCCTTGAATACACAGAGTTCTAAGGGGGGAAAAATAACTAACTCTTTATGCCACATAAAAATGACGGTAGATTAATGACCGAAGTAAATATATTTTTTTAGTATCAAATACAAATCAGTAATTATGAACTATCAAATATAATAAAAATTTCTTGAATACACAGAGTTCTAAGGGGGGGGGGGAATGGCCGAAGTAAATATATCCTTTTAGTGTCAAATACAAATCAGTAATTATGAACTATCAAATGCAATTAAACTTCCTTGAATACACAGAGTTCTAAGGGGGGAAAATAACTAACTCTTTATGCCACATAAATATGACGGTAGATTAATGACCGAAGTAAATATATTTTTTTAGTATCAAATACAAATCAGTAATTGTGAACTATCAAATGCAATAAAATTTCCTTGAATACACAAAGTTCTAAGGGGAAAAGGAACTACTTTATGCCACATGAAAATGAGGGTAGATTAATTACCGAAGAAAAAAATATTTTTTCATTAACAAATATAAATCAGTAATCATGAATTTATCGTTAGTGATATTTTAACAGTAATAGTTGTAAAAATTTTACCACTACAATTACTATCTGGCTAAAAGGTAAAAACTTGGGGCTAAAAAAGTTAAAGGCACCGAATTTTCTGAAAATATTACTATTCTTGTATATATTGACTATACATTAGCACTTGTAATTAGTAGTATGTTAATACCAATCCTACATATGTGTAGATTATATAGTTTTTCACAGATCGGGCTAGTTGGCGCTCCTTGCCGAAGGCCTAGGTCCAGCAGTGGACTGCCGCAGGCTGTTGATGAGATATATTTTTTTCTGCATGCATACAATGTCACGGCCGAGATTTAATACAATGTTTGCAAAACACTTCCTTTACAAAGCTGTTATGTAATATTTGTATATACGTTTATACATGTAATATATAATATATTTATACCCTGTGAAGATAACATTATCGATCAAAGGAAAATTTATTTATCATACCAACAAACTTCCTCGTGTATTAACACAATTTTCTAGAACAAACTTCCTTGCAATTGGTATCTGAAACAAACATGTAATTAACATTTATTCATGTCTCCAGCAAGACGTCGCTCTGAGGGTGGATAGTGCGTTGAGATTTTAATAGTTTTTCTTATAAGTTTACCCCAAAGCGGAGACCGGATGGAAATTGGAGAATATTAACCTTCCGAATACTAATAGAGGTAGAGCCACGCTGCAGACGAAAACATTGTCAAGAATGGCATAATATTTGTCTGTAGCATGAATAGGCCGGCTCGCCCGGGGAAGTACCACACTCCCGTAGAATACCGGCGTCTGAGTGGTAGCTTATCTACCGTGCTTCGTACGGTGAGCGGCCGAGTTCCGGAGACACAACAACCTCTCCCCTCCCCCTCTCATTTACACTCCCATAATGAGACTTTCCTTAAAGGTCGACAACGCTTCCGCACTGCCTATGGCGCTGCGGAAGTCTATGGGCGGCGTTGATTGCTTTCCATCAGGTGACACGCCTGCTCGTTTGCCTTCCTATCCCATAAAAAAAGAAGAATGTTCCATTTTTTTATGGCATAGGAAGGCAAACGAGCAGGCGTGTCACCTGATGGAAAGCAACCAACGCCGCCTATAGACATCCGCAGCGCCATAGGCAGTGCGGAAGCGTTGCCGATCTTAAAGGAAAGTGAAATTATGGGAGTGGGAGAGGGAATCGGAGGGGGAGTGGGAGTCGGAATCGGAGGAGGAGTGGGAAAGGGAAGGTGTTGAGCCTCCGGAACTCAGACCGCTCACCTTACGAAGCGCGGTAGTACTCAGACGCCGGTTTTTTGCGGAAATGTGTTACTTCCCCGGGCGAGCCGGTCCATTCATGCTACAGACAAATAATATGCCATTCTAGACAAATTATTCCTCTGCAGCTACTGTGGCTCTACCACAAAATCCATACTTACCTTCTAATTAATGGTGGCCGATTGTTGAAAGTCACCTTTGTCGAGTTGCCGCTTGGCCTTCGTCGGCTCGTACAGAAGCATGGACAAGCGCTCCGGGCTAGTTTTGTTGCGTTGTATATCTGTCGGCGAATTGTTACACAAAGGTTACAATTTCTATTTATTAAGCAAAATAATTGACGGTCTTTGGTTTTTGATCTTACATTTGACCACTATTTTTGGTAATACCGTCGGCTTAATTATCAGAATTCCTAAGTCTGAACTAATTTTATTCCATACATACATACATCTCGTCACGACTATCTTCTGTAGGGGTTGGCAGAGACCACAGATCTTCATCCGCTACGATCCCGGTACACCCTCCTTGTTTCCTCCACACTCATCCACCCCTCATCTCACATTCATCGTAGTGAAACGGCTCTCCGTTTGTCGCTTCTCGCCCTCGTGGGAATCAGGACATGATGGGTGGCGAATCACGTCGCCATCGTTTTTAACGAGTTAAGTATATTAAGATTCGTCATAGTGAAAGCCACGAGCCCCAAGGAAGGAGGCAATAGAAGTCAGCCCCAGCAGAGCCCCGCATGCTGAGGTAAGTCTCTTTACTACCCGTTTCCGGGACGGTCGGCATGCTTGCGACTAAGTTCTCCCCAAGCCACGCATCCTTTGGCACGGCAGACCGTGGCTTGGCGGAGAGGAAGGGAAAAGGATAGAGAAGAAAGGAAAAGGCAGGGGAATAAAAATATGGATTTAGACAGGATGATAGGGATATGATACTACCGCAACGAGTGACGAGGAGTGATACGGTAGTAGCTCGGGACGCCGGGGCCGCGTACCCGTGTACCAATACCATAACTACGGGACAAGCGACTTATTCTATCATTCGAATCCACATAATAATGGATTTTCGCAAACTAACGCCCGACTTTAATATTCAGACTTGATTAACTCACAACGTAAACTGAGCCTCCGTTTGTGCTGCGAACAAAGTTCCAGCTGACGCCTCACCAGTTGCGACGCTGATGCAGGGCGGGCGCTAAGGGGTAAAGTCATCACCTGGGTTCCAATATCCGACGATGCGGTTCTGCTGGCTACTTCTGCGGGAAATAGTGCGGAACATTATTTATGAATCTTATTGAATTCTTCCATCTTAAACTAATTACTTATGTACGTGGAACTAATTTGCTCCATGACGCAACTTCTGCTTTTGGAGAATTTCTTTTTATGGGATAGGTAGGCAAACGAGCAGGCGTGTCACCTAATGGAAAGCAATCAACACCACTTATAGACTTCTGCAACGCCGTAAGGTATGCGGAAGCGTTGCCGACCTTAAAGGAAAGTGTCATAATGGGAGTGGGAATGGGAGGTGTAGAGGGAGAGGGGAGGTTGATGTGTCTCCGTACGAAACGCGGTAGCAAAGATACCACTCAGACTCTGGTTTTCTGCGGGAGTGTGGTACTTCCCCGGGCGAGCCGGCCCACTCATGCTACAGATAAATATTATGCCATTCTTGAGAAAGTATTCGTCTGCAGCGTGGCTCTACCTCTATTAGTATTCGGAATGTTAATATTCTTCAAATTTCACCATCACAATGCAAGCCTACTACGTACAACACAGCGATATCCAGCGGCGTAATATTGAAACGCTTGGAACACGGCGACTAGATGTCGCAGTCACAAATATATAAATAAAACTTTGAAAGTGTTGAAAAAATCCGAGTAACGCCATATTGCTAGAAAAATCTAGGTGTTGAGAGTTAAGATAATTCAAGAAAAAAAAGGACTCAAGATAATGCTAGAAAAATTTAGCCTACCTCTCTCCGTCAACACAATTTCACGATGCATCTGAGATAATTCTGTATCCTTGAGGAATACGCGGTGTTTCAGATCGTAAGCTGGATCTAGAGTTCTAGTTCTATCACCGGCGTATACGATATCTTGCCTATCTTCTTTCATCTCCTCCGCGATTGACGAGTTCTTGCTTGATGGTTCAGTCTAGACGAAATAATGTCTTTTATTATTTAGACTTTAGTGAAAATCTAGCGTGTTAGAGCTTTTAGAAGCACCATTTAGTATTTGTTTTACAGTTAATATATTTCTCACCGTTAGACACGAGACTTACACATTCATAGACGATTGAACATTATTGTGATGCTTAGATGGTTTGGGCACATAGAGAGGATGGATGAAAGACGACTGGTAAAAGATATTACGTTGGGATGTAAATGAAAAGGTCGTTAGGGGAAGACCAAGGAAAGCATACCTTGATCGAATTGCCGAATTTTTTAGAAAAGGTTTAGGTGAAGAGTACCCTCAACCGGCAAGCTCGCATGAAGTAAGTGATGAGTGTGGAGGAAGGAAGAAAAGTGTGGCGAGATCGTAGCAGATGGAGATCTGTGGTCCCTGCCTGCCCCTACGGAAAACAGGCGTGATTATATGTATGTATGTATGTATGGACATTATCCTACCACGCTTGTTCAATGCAGCTTGGAGGGGCAAGGAGAAGGCTTGGAATAAATAGCTGTAGGCCATACAAATATTTACAACAATGACTTTTTTATATATTATACAAGTAATTAGCGTCTTGACAAACGTAGTGCGGGACTAGCCCTCCGGCTTGATGATGCGACGATCTGCTGAGGGCGGCTGGCAGAGACTGGATGCGTGAAGCTGAAGATCGGTTTAGGTTAGGTGGGTAGGCCATCATAGATTTAACAACTTTGTTAGAAATTATATTGATCAGAAATTTTATTTACCTTTGTTAATCAGTAATCTCGCCTTATACGTATACATTCCCACATTTAGACACAGAATAAAAGGGTATATATGTAAGAACAGAAGAAAGGAACATAAATTTAACATTTCTGTGGGTATGTTTTGTTTCATAAACGTGTGAGTGTTAGAAAAAGATAAACATTTATACTTCAGATGTCTTGAAAACGTCCATGAATAGCAGTATTGTAGTTTACTCAGCAATTAAAGTTTAAAAATATCAGTAATAGCTCAATCGATTGAGTCCGCGCTTATGTTCCGAGGTCGTAGTTTTGATTCTACCATTAGATTTTCGATATGAAACGTAGTAACGTAGGACAATCAGTATAACACTAGTCGGAATTAGTGATGAGAATTTCAGTAATACACTTTATCACTGGTTTTATTTCTAATTCTTTCGCGGTATCAGTAATTAAACTTTGGAACGTGCTTTCCTTTGACATCATAAGAAAAGCCCCTACCAAAAATTTCTTTAAGGGTAGAGTTAGGGACTGTCTCTTTAAATCCCTGCCGCCCTGATTACCCCTTTGCACTTCACCGGTGAGTCTCACTCACCACACTATTCTTTAGATCAACTCGTGTGAGAGTACGTGAGAGAGTTGATTTTCTGAATGGTCTCTCAGTTTCTTTTAACAAAGTAATGTTATATAGATATCAATTAATGAAATATGTGAATTATTGATTAAGAAATTGTAAGGAGATTTCTAAGAATCAACGGAAAAATGTATATATTTAATTTTATAGTTTTTGTATGTAACCCAAAGGTTGACAGGAAAGACAGGAAAATACCTTCTGGTATTAACTCCGCCTTTGTGCCAAATATTTTATATCAAGAATAAATAAAAAAATTATACAACAAACACCAAATAACTGGAACAGGGGCGGAACAAGAACAAGAAGATTCCTAAAATTTCCCTTAAAAGAGAATTTCGACTTCGAAAGTATCAAAACTCACCTTAATCTTCTTCAGCGTAGGACTTGATTGTGGTCTGTTATAGAAATCAAAGTTGTTGCCTCCACTCTTCTTCCTTATAATAGGAGTCAATTTCCTGAACTCGTTCCTCGGCTCCAACTCCACCTTAACCGTCTCCGTTGCTGTTGAACTATCGTTACTTACGTCTCCAAAGAGCGGAGAAAGCTTGGGTTTCGCGCCACTAGTATCAGTTTCCTCCACCTCTTCTACGCTCTCTATAGTTATCGTGGTGTCTATACTGTTTGGTTTAATAGGTATAGGTTTGACTATGATCAAACCGCTTCCCAGATCGTTTGTTATATCCGCTTCCGTTTTGTGCGGATCGAAATTGGGATTTTCGAAACCAGTTTGTGTCGCCATATCGTCACTCACGGCTGTGAACGTCTGGGACGCTCTATTTGACGCTCTGTTCAACATGCGCTTCCGTCTCTCCAAGTCTGCGTGTATGTCAGTTTGGACGCGTAGGTTTATGTCGCCATATCTACGGATGATATAGTTCAGGAGCCAGTGGTAGCCCTTTCGCAGTCCCGGATCGACTTTTGGCTTTTTTGATTTGCTTTCTGGTGGGTAAGCGCTGTAAGATTCCACCAATGTTGGACATCTGTACCTGTCAGTTAGAGTTATAAGAGTCTTGAATCACTTCGGCTTTATCAGATTTCTACATCGTTTTTATGAGGGATATTATTCTTATACCTATATTATATATATATACATATTCACTTATATAATATATTATATATATACATATTTTTATGGTAAATAAAATTATATTACCATAAAAATGGTGCAGTTGTGGAACGATGTACCACCTGTTGTGTTCCCAAACAAGTACAACATGAGGGTATTCAAGAGATACGTTCAATGTGTCTACAAAATGCCGACCACGCATTTGTAACGCCTTCAGTGTCGTAGATATCTATGGGCATCGGTGATCATTTACCACCAGGTGAACAGCGTGCTCGTTTTCCTGATGTTATAAAAACAAATATGAGTTTCCAGTCGACATAGTAAAATGAGTCTTTATTATACGATAATAGAGATCGTTGTCGACTGTTTATCAACGATCTGTTCCTTCGTCACTATAATAACACTCCGCTACCACTTTTATTAATTTTTTTCTAACAGCCCATATATGTCCCACTGCTGAGTACGGGCCTCTCCATTTCTGGAGAAACGGACGTTATCCCACCACGCTTGTTCAATGCGTATTGGCGGGGTTACCAGACTCGGAATAAATATTTGTAATCCATAAATATATTTATTCTTATTCGGGAATCGCACCCGCGGCCATTGACTCCGCGGGCGGAGGGCCCCACCACTGAGCAACAAATTGGGATTTTCCTTTCTTTTCTTTAATGGCAGTTAGTTATAACTATTACGCCAGTATCAAGTAAAATACAATAATATCAAATCTTTTGAAATGTAACTAGCCAGCTTGTCACGTTACGTCTAGATAAAATGGTAGCTGCTTTACCAAAACCTTCTATGGACTTTTTCAGTCAACTTTACACGCATTTATTTCATATAACTTCACTTATACACCTTAATCGAACTATATTGCATAATACGCCACCACAATTAAACAATATAACTGATAATAACATAAGATTATAAAAATGAAATAAAAACACAACGTCACTGATGTAAGTTGGCGGGGAAAAGTGCCAAAATTGGGATTTATTCTTTGTTACAAATTGACAAGTTATGCCGCGTACCTCGATCACATATTAATTTTGTTGCCATATTAAAATAACAATGAATTCACATTCAAAACAAATTTTGGCCAGTTACGAGTTGGATCATTTTTGCAAAACGCGTTCCAATTACTTCGAAGAAATACTTACTTGTTCACCAGCGGTTCGATATTCAATTTCTCCACTACGTCGATATCGTCGAGGGCGCCATCTTTGTCTTGCTTATTCGCCAATACCAGGACTGGTTTACCTGATACCACGTGTGCGGGTAGAATTATATAATTAGAAATAGATATCAACGATGACGTCATGATGTTTTTAACGTATCATGACGTCATCGTTAATTTGTATCAATATTTTTCATAAGGTATAGGATAGGAAGGTAATAATTCGTTAAAAATGACGGCGTCGTGGTTCGCCACCCGTCACGTCCTGATTCCCACGAGGGCGAGAAGCGACGAACGGAGAGCCGTTTCGTTGCGATGTATGTGAGAGGAAGAATAGATGATTGTGAAGGAAGCAAGGAAGGTGTGTCGGGATCGTAGCGGATGGAGATCTGTGGTCTCTGCCTAACCCTACAGGGAGACAGACGTGACTATATGTCAAGACAAGCGTGTCTCCTGATGGAAAGCGATCAACGCCGCCCATATAAGTGTTGCCTGTTTTTAAGGTACATATGTATGTGTAGGCTTGTTTTCTGAAGGTTCCAATGTCGTATCGGTTCGGAAATACCGTTGAAAGTAACCGGTTCCACAGGATGCTGGTGGGTGGAAAGAAGTTTCGGGAAAAGTACCGTCACGTCACCGTACTGCATCGCTAGATCGAGTTATAACTACCTAAATACGAATATGAATAGGTTCCATTCCCGATCACCTGGATGGATGGCCGTCCACCACCGTGCGATTAAGTCGCAGTTTTCTAACACGAACTGTGCAAATGTGGAAAGATTTATCACCTGCGGTGTTCCCACGTAATAATACATAGAGGCATTCAGGAGACGATCGCATTTGTGACCACAAAAGCTCTGCAACGCATCCGAGAGGACGGTGCGGATGTCTATGGGCGGCAGTGATCATTTACCACCAGGTGACCCGCTTGCTTGTTTGCCTGCTCTGCTATTGAAAAACAATATTGTCGTTTTTTCTTTTTTTTTCAGCCCTCATATATTTACATGTTGGACACGAGCTACCCCATTTTTAGAGGAATAGACAATTAACCCACCACGCTTGTCCAATGCGGATTGGTGGAGTGATCAGACTTAGAATAAATATTTGTATGCTATACGTCAAGCGTTGCAAGTGGAGCTGGATCGGTCACACTCTTCACCGGGAGCCTAATCGTATCCCTAAGCAAGCCCTAGATTGGAACATACAAGACAAAAGGAAGTATAACCGCCCCAAGCAAATATGGGGATGTACGGTGATAACAGAAGCGGGTAGCATCGGCATGACCTGGAACGAAATAAGACGTATATCTCAAGATAGAACGCGATGGCGGAGCACAGTGGATGCCCTCTGCCCCACATGGGGGACATAGGAACATAAGTCAAAAGTATGTCATCTATATATTTATCCCGATGCGGGGATCGAACCCGCGACCATTGACTTCGTAAGCGGCAGCCCCGCCACTGACTCAACTGGTCGTGTTTTGCCGTTATGTTTAATTAAATATTCTTGTAAACAAATAACATATATAACATTCGACATACTGATAAGTATTTAATTAAAAATTGTTTTGTTACTGAGTACCAATCTTCACTATCACGACGCATTTGCTATGCTTTAACATTCATCAGGAAAACAGACTTATTTCCAACACTACTCAGTAAGAAGTAATGCCTAGAACCATATTCATAAAGTGCATATTTGTTTAATTTTCTTCAGTTTCTTAATATTTAAATATTGTTTCATTTCTTATCTTTTTGTTGGTATATGTTTTATATATTAATAAAGGTCAATATTTATTAGATAGTGTATAGGTATATATAGTAAAGGAACTGTATGGCTGAAATACTAACTAAACTTGAAGAATACATTCATATGTATAACTTGAAGAATATATTAATACTCATGTATTAATGAGTAACAGCCTAAATTGTCAACCTTAGTTGTTAAGCAAGGCTTAAACAACTGGCTGATGCCAATAATGGCATCCAATACTAAATGAAACTATCATATACATATAAAAATAAAAGCTACCTGGCATAGCTTTCCAAGTTAGCAAATTAATGTGGCAATGGGCAAATATTGAAGTAGAGATTGATCACTCAAAAATGGTAACCACACCCAAGTCAGATACAGTGTCAATCTCCACATAATGATGTTGATGATGAAACATATAATCAAGATGGCATAAAGCACTACCAGTTCAAATTTTTTCTAGACTCAGCAGCAGAGTGCTAGACTATTAATGAAGTGATATTGGATTAATAATCTAGAGTGCTAGGTGCCCTGAATTTAGTTTTTTTTTTATGGAACAGGTAGGCAATTGAGCAAACAGTTCACCTGATGGTTTATATTGCCGACAATGCTTCTGCACTGCCTATGACACTGGATGTTTATGGGTGGCGTTGATAGCTTTCCATCAGGTGACACGCCTACTCGTTTGCCTTCCTATCCCATTAAAAAAATATATTGTTAGGATAAGTTATTTCCCCGACGCTACCGCTGCTTCATTACTACAAAAAAGTATCTGACATACTAGTTGCATCAAAATAATTACCTGATATTCTATCGTGTGATAAAACCTCTTCAAGCACCGCTTTGCACTCGTCCAACCGTGAAAAATCGCTAGAATCGATAACAAAAATTATCCCGTGAACTTCGCTGAAATACTGGCTCCATATCTGTCGAAACTGTGGTCCACCGCCCAAATCGTAAATTGTCACCGGAGTATCTTTATGTATTAAGTTCACGGCTTTAAATCCCACTGTTGGTAAAACTTTGTCATCTTTCTCGCCGGCCAAATTGTTCACTGTTTTCGTTTTACCCGCATTGTCCAAGCCTATTAAAATCAGGACAATGTGACGTCGTATTTTGTTACGACGAAATATTCCCCAACAATTTCCCATCACTTTACAACAATTTATAATCTAATTTCTACGAAAAATACTCTTTAACATCACAAATTCTAGCCGAAACTTTGAATTTGTCGCCAGAAGCCATTTGTAAACATATTTTATTGTTGACACAACGGTTACCAATGGCAATCGAGATCAATGTCAAAGAGTATATAAACTCCGTCATCAATGTGACCAGTATCAAAACGCAAATTAAACCTACTAGAACAATTTTTTTAACAAATGTAAATTATTACATATAACATAAATATCTTGCTGAAATTATTTATGCATGTTTAATAATTTAACTGAAATATATGTTATGTAACCCCTAATACATGTATAAAATGGAAATATTTACTTCGCAGTATAATTCTGAGAATCAAAACCTCGTTACTATATAGATGGCAGAATTAGGTTTGGGTCGAATAATCAGTAAACGCATGCTTACTGATTATTTCCTGCCAATATTGAGAGAACGTCTTGCCTTCATTTTATGCACATGGTTGCAACAACATGGCACCGTGCCTCACTCGACCATCCAGGTCACTGGATCTTACCCCTACAGAGTTTCTTCTATAGTGCCTCAAAAGTAAAGTCTATGAAACAAACCGAAAAACCATCTCAATTCTGAAAGATAATATCGTCCACGAAGTAGACGGCAATCCGATGGCACTACTTCAGCGAGTGGCACAGAACTTCTCTTCTTCGTAAAAGTTATTGAATTTTATTTATATCCTTTGTAGTTCTTTTATTATTTATGTCTGATAACCTAACCCTGCTACCGGACATCTATATAATTGCGTTTTTTAAAAATATATTGTATATTAAAAAAAAGTGTGCCGGTTGAGTCCTCAATTGGTAAAGATATGTTCAGAACCGTGCTACAATAGGCGGTTTCTGATAAAATATTACACCTGTAAGATCAAATGGAATGACGTATTATTTATGCATATGACAGTTTTATTTACATATGGTTCTATTGTGGATGTACGAAGGTTGAAATTGTAACAAGGCAACAGATGTTCATTTTAATATATTCTGATATAAAGTTTGGAACGACAAGGTCACAAGTGTTCCTCAGCCACTCTAATACGTACTGGTTGATTGTCACGACATAAAAATTCAACACGATAATGGAGCTGATGGCGCAGTGGATGAGAAAAGAACTAATATAATCAAATGATAGAGGTAAGGAATTGAAACGTCTAATTTTTGGTACAATATAACGAAAAATTGACATTTGCAACTGTTGGAAGTAATAGGATTTTGAATTATTTAATTATATTACTATTATAATACTATTTTTATACAATGAGATTCAAAATACACGTTTAGTGTTATATTTTATTAGATATATATTTTAATATATAAAATATATTAACTGTTCCTTGTAATTTTATAGTACCAACAGTTTTTTTTTGTATAGATCATCTTAGGCTTCTCTGGATGAGGCTCAGTTGAAAAGTTACGGCTTCAGAATTTCTACAGATGCCTATTCTAAGGTTAGTCAATCAACTTTGGACAAGCTAGGTCGTTTAGATAGAGAATAGATAAAGATATAGACAGTTTATTTATGACACACCTTATTTTTTAATTTTCACTCTTCTAAAAATTGATAGGTTCCATGCCCATCAGTGTAAAAATGAGGTATAAATAATTAGTTACTTGCTGATATCAGGTTTAGCCTTGGTAGCACCAAATACACTAAACATCAGTTTCTCACATACAGAATTAAGTACTTCACATAAGGAGGTTATATCGGAAAGTTAGATGAAATCAAAATGCAGTTAAACATGCCAATAAAGGTACATATCAGATATTTATTTTTCCAAATAAAATCGAAATTAATTCAGATAAAATTTAGACATATATATTTACAAAGCTGTTTCAATAATAATACATATCAAATTGAATTACGCGCCAATAAATAAAATAACGTTTGTTTAGTATTGCCAGTTATATATTAAACTTGCACATATTATATCAATGTTATTGATGACATATTATCTGTATTTAACAAGTATGGTGTCACCGCTTTTCACTGAAAAATAGGCTAAATCCTTCATCATGTTATCTAAACATATTTCAGTGCCACCCATTTGGTCATCCAATAAATAAAGCTTTGGAGGTCCAGTGTTGCCAGGCTTTGAAAAAAGTCTTTGTGCAAGTGTAGCAAGTTTCTGTACGGCCATTGTGGATGGAAATTTCTTTTTGAAAATTTTACCGTTGTCATCTCGCAATATAATTTCTAGAAGCTGAGAGGTGAGTGTTGTAGTTTTGGATTGTTTAACTAGCAAGCTGTCGTCTGGAATTCCATATTCTGGAAGAGCATTTATTAACAATTGTAAAATTGTCAAAATGGTACACAAACCAGGTTTATCTTCCTTCACAAAGACAAATGAGTAAGTGTGTCACTTGATTACACACCCAAATACTTACTGTTAATTAGTTCCTGGAAGCGACAATGTTCCAAATCAAAAGCTCGCTTTAGTGCCGGTTCATTCTGTGCCGTTTTCCATTCAGCTCCGTACCGTTTCATATAGTCGTATTCCGCACCCCGACGTAGTTCACGAGTTATTTTTGATCTGTTCAATTCCTGTGGATTTATAAATTGTAGTCATAGTCATTTTTGTCAAAGATGCATACATACGTAGATATGATCACGCCTGTTTCCCGTAGGGGTAGGCAGAAACCACAGAGCTCCATTAGCTACGATCTCGGCACACTTTCCTTGCTTCCTCCACACTCTTCAGTCTCCTCATGCAAACTCGCCGATTAAGGGTGCTCTTGATCTGGCCTTTCTAAAAAATTTCAGCAATTTGGCCAAAGTATGTTTCTCTCGGTCTTGCACTACCAACCATTACATCTACATCCGTAATGTATGTGTTCTTTTGTCAGTCGTATGTGCCCAAACGATCTGAACTTCCATCAAAGATGTAGGAAATAATTAAAACAAACATACCAAAGATGCTCCAAGGAATTGTTTAAAATAATTCCTGCCGCTGAATTCCACTACCATATATTATAACTCGACACAAAGAATTTATCTTTTTTACCGGAACAGGAAAAAGTATAAAGAACCTTTTATAATCTTTATCGCCTGTATCTCTAGCAATAGTCATGGTAGCATCAATGGGTCATTTTAACTGGGGAAGTACCGTTGTTCGCCATTTACTGTTACCACATTTCGTATGGTGAGTAGTGGAATCTCAAGGCCCGATTCTTTATTTCTTTGTCCATGGAAACGGTTGTCAACAGATGTCCATGGAAGGCGCTGTTTGTTTGTTGCTTACTTACTTTCAGGTAATCAACTAGCTTGTTTGCTTATTTATTCCGCCATTTGAAGTTCTCCTATTGGGGAATCTTTTGAACGAGGTTGTAAAAAACATAGAGCCAATGACATGAAATGCAAAAAAAAAAATAATAAAAATAATTTTAAATATAATTACCTGTAATGAGCCAATTTTCGCAATAACAAGTTGGGATGTAGTATCATAATCCTCATTCTTTTGTATTGGGTTCCTCAAGAAATAAAGCTTTTTAAGGTTTTTCAATTTATCCAGTTCACTGACAGATCTCCACTGGAAAATAAAAATATGTGAAATAAATAATATGTGGGTAACATTTTTTTTTTTTTTTGCTATTTTGAATTTGAGGTTTATAAACTGACAACTGGTCTAATCGCACAATACTAAGTTCCACTTCAACTGAAGATCAATATCAAACTAAGATGCAGATTTGCTATACAACTAAAACTAAATTAGCTAGTAGTAAAAATATACAAAAATTAGTAATTTGTGATATATTATAGCAAAAAATATTTAAAGGGTGTACTCACATCATTAATTTTGTTCGAATTCAAAAACAATACTTCCAAATTTTCAAAAACATCCACTTTAGCATTGCCAGGGTTATCATTGAATTTAATTTCTGCAATTTGACATTCGTTCAGGCACAGAACTTGCAAGTTCTTTAATCTACCTAGGTTCATAACTTCGTACCAGGAATCGATTGGATTCCCATCCAGGCATAACGTTGTTAGGGTACGTAAAGTAACCTCCGGCGGAGTAATCTTTGTAATTCTATTGTATGCAGCCATGATCTCCTTTATTTTTGGCCATAGATGAGAGAGCACAATAACATCAGACCATTCATAGTCACAAACAGATATGTTTATTTTTTCAAGATTGGCAAAGCTAACGGACAGCTGTGAAAGGGTTTCTTCGTGCATGTCTATGGCCATGCGGTTTTTGCTGTAAAAATTAATTTTTATATATTTTATTGTTTTTATTTATAGCAATTTTGAGATGAAAAAAGCAAGCTAGCATGTTGCACATGTTTTAATATTGGTAGACCCTTGATAGTGCGAATGAGTCTTTTTTTATGGGTCAGGAAGGTAAAGGAAACAATTGTATCATCCGATGGAAAGCAATCAACGTCGCCCATAGACATCCGCAGTAACATAGGCATTGCAGTAGCGTTGCCGGCCTTTAAAAAATGTGTACACTTATTTTTTGAACAACCACACAGAATATTGACGTAGTAACATTTTAATGTGTTAACTTGTTTTGTATGGTGAGTGCAGACTTCCTATTACTTCCTTTATCCTTACTGTTTATTCATACCTTAAGGTAGGCAACGCATCTGTAGTTACTTAGTGCTGAAGATAGTCATGGGTGCCAGTTGTTGCTACAAGTGACCCACTTGTTCATATACCTATCATTTCCATAAAAATAATAACAGACAAAAATAAACAAGCAGTTCGGCCAGCATTTGATATTTTAAGCCTATTCCTATTTTCAGAATGATTACACCTCCAAAAGCCGATGATGAAAGTATGAATCTTTCCACCTACCTCACATCCACTTCACGTAGATCGGGTAACTGTGCAGACAGCTGGATAACTTCACGCCAGTTTGAGAACAAATTTCGTGACACATCTAAGCTCCGCACATTGGGACATAAAGAAGCAACATCACCTGCCTTTGAAATGTTTTGGTCGGGAACACCCACTTCTAGAAGGCGATCGAATTTTCTGGAATACAGAATGAGATTTTTTTAAAATTTTTGATTTCGTTGAATGAGTTTTTTTTTAAATTTTTGATTCTAAGGCAAGCAAGCAATAAAAATGGTGGGTACAGCATATTCATTACCTGCTTTTTTAAAGGTATAGGGCATATGTTCCCATTAGGGACAGTATTGCTCCTTAGTGGAGACTGGAACCTTTTATGGGGACAGTAGTGAGTCCAAAGGCAAATGGAGGGTGTTATGAAATACCTCTTGTAATAATAATTCTTGAAAAAACATTTTATCTAGCCATCTAAAATGTTTATCTTATTATTATGGTGTAAATAAACATTTTTTCTTGTAAAGGGGACAGTAGTCTATAAAAGATTGGGAACCCATAGTGTAGGGTTATGATAATAGAAATGAAGAATAGGGAGAGGCTATCAATTAAGAAGTCAGTCCTTTCAATGTTTGGTACTTTTCTGAGGAGCACATCCCTTGGCATTTTCCTAAATATTTTATGGTTCCTGGCGAAGAATATGTCCACCACCATTTCTTCTCATGGGTGTTGTATGTAGAGACATTGGAAGTAAATAGCAGTAAATGGGCCGTGTAATTAATTTGTAAATTCAAAACAAGGACTGGAAGACAGTTTTGTCTGTCTATTTTATAAAAATTGTACAATGAATTGGATTGAAATGAAATCATTATAAAATTTATTTACATTACAATACTATTTAATAATTAAAAAGAGAAACTGACAAAGATAACTGAGTTTCCTTAATCATGCAAAATAGTTGATGGTGAAGAACCTGTAGTTTCTTTTCCATTCAGAGTAATAATGACACAAAATGCTATTCAGCTTGTTTGTAATGTCTAATATGTTAATTTTTGAAGAAAAAAAAACAAAGAAAAGAATTTATCTTTTCATAAAAATGTAACTCACTGTTTCTGGTGTATCTTCTCGAATCCCACCATTTCAATGAATGGTGCTCCCATTTCTCTTTTCCATTCATTGATAACAGTCCTTCGGTGTGCTGCCACTGTCTCATCCTGTAAATAATGTGTCCAGATAAGAAGCCATCAATGAATTATGTTACATGAACAAATTATGTTTTATAATTTTAAAGCTGTTCAAAGGGGCCCTTTGCCACTCATTAAATTGAAGTTTAGAGTTTTAGCACTTGACATTTATACATGTGGTGCCACAAATGATATCTTATCCCTCTCTTGTCACACTTTGTTGACTCCCTCCCCTTAATGTATGATACATATTATGGTTGGCCTTTTATATGATAATGTAATCTAAATGCTGGGACTAGTTAATGTTATAAAGGTATCATATATTGATACCTAAGAGAATATAAAAAAAAAACTGACAGCAGTTTGAATTCATAGTCACATCATAGTTGAAAAACAATGGAAAATTTTAGAGGTAACCTTTGCCAGAAAGCATACTGAACTGAGAGACAAATTAGGTGTATAACACTTAGAGCAGAATAAAGATAAGAAAAAGAGCTTATTGCTTAGATAATTACAAACTTTTATTATAATAAGAATATATGACAAATGTCCAAAAGGAAAAATTCAAAACACAGATTCTTTTATTTCCTTATCTCAACCACATTGATTAATCTCCTTCATTTCTTCTCCCTTCTATGTGACATTGGCAAAATCATCCTCGCTACTTTGGCACTATTGAAAGCCATTAATTCAAATGAATGAATGAATGATTCTTATATTTTAAAATTGTAAGAATCTCTCTTTCTAAGAAAGCCTAAATTTTTCTTAGTATAGGAATGACATTTATTAATAATAATCCTATATTTTAATATTGTTGGTGGCCTCGGGAATATCTTATCTCTAAAATAAAAGTATCTTAAGGTATGTTATTTGGATCAGTGGCAAAGCTACCATTTACAAAGTCAATGTGAGCATTTTCAATTTTAACATCAGGATAATGTATGTATGGCTTAGTTATTTAGTATGAGTCTGATTACCACACAAATCAGAAGACAAACCACCTTAGACAGGTATTGTGGGTTAATTTCAATACAGCAGTGGGACATTTATGATCAGTAAAAAAAATTTATAGGCAAACATTAAAATTAGTAAACAATAAGTAAAAAAAAATTCTACAAAAATGAAATTCAGTAAAAAGAGTACACACAAATTTATAGTATGCATTCCTGTTGGAATTTGCCTATGATCATATATACATTGTATTATTAAAAAGGGCTTATTGCAAAACTTATTTTAATTGGATAAGTATGAATATTATGTGGGTGTTTGGCCTTGCATAAGCCATATATGGCTTTGAATCTCTTAAAGTTAGAATACAATAAAAATTCTTAATAAACACCTCACGATCACCGTAATACATTCGAATGGCTTCTGCGCAAGTTTTAAATGGAGCAATCTTGTTGGGTCTCACGAAAGAACCAGCAGAAGGTTTTGTGGTTTTAAAGTACTGGACATTATCCACTGAGCCATCATGCTTTCCTCTGGCTGCATCATCCCATTCGACACCATACCAGATCCCTTTATATCCGTGGACCTCGCCGATATATTTTACTGTCGCAAAATCTTCACCACATTTGACCCTACTGCCAATACACACTTGCATATCATCGTCAACACCGTTACAATTGTCCATAGAGTTGTTGCAAAATTTTGGTATTAAGTTAACAGGCATAGCGCCCACCATTCTTTTCACGTTTTCGAAAAAGGAACTGTTAATGAATTAAAAATAAATTGATCTCTTTTTGGAAATATTTCTTATGTCAAAGCGATTGCCGCTGACGCATTTGTCAAAAATTTATCCATTTAACCGTATTGCCATATATATGATATTAAGTTAAATAAGTATTTTGTAATATTTTGAATACTTTTATTGGTATCTAATAAATGTTATCATGACCAAAGATATATTTTATACATTTTAAAGTTTAAATTAGATTTCAGTTTTTGAATGTATTATAAATATACCAATAACTGAATGGAAAAATGGTACAATAGATGGCAGCACTAATATAAATTTGTAAAGGCAGTAGCATCCCCAAAAGGTTATTGGTCGTGGATGAGTTGAGTATTATACTACTAAATTTGGTAGTATAGCCAAACTTGAACGAAAATGTAAATTTAATTTCCGGATGGACATCGTGTCGGACATAGATAGCGTATAATAAGCTCTGATATGTGATTTTTGAGGAATACATTCGATCGTATCTTTATACAACTTCAACGTTGGTAATAAAAAAGCTATTGGTTTATTACCTTGGGTCACCTTTCCTTATTTACTGAAACCGTGGCATACGGTTCATTTCAGTGAGCTATTTTTTAATTCGCTCGTAGCCTTAGCGCAGGTTGGCGTTCTCTCGCTCATCACTCCGTAAGGGGTTTAAAAACGGGACGTGAATTCAAAAGTGCTTTTTGACACAAAAATGGCCACCCCGAAATTGCCAGACGGATTCGTGAGGCGATAATACGTGATGTGTTAATTTGTGTCTGTGATAATATGCATTTTATAAGTGAACAATTGTTGCGTGCCGTGCAATAGTGCATAAGGATTGATCTCGACAAAGGATACCAGCGTCAAAATGAGGTAAGTAACGAGTTCATCAAACTGCTGAGCTTTCATGAGCAAAACAAATAAATCCTCTATCATCTCGTCTCGCACGCGTCGTTCTATATTTAAACCAGGAATATTTACTCTTTTGCCATGACTGTATTTTGATCTTGATCGCTGTTTTTTGACCGACATAGAACGTAAACATAAGCTATAACGTCCCGGGTCATCGATTTGTTGATTCAGGCTTTAATTACGCATTTTATGAATGACATCGTAATAAAAAAGTTAGTAAACATGTTGTCGGGGATTTTGAGTATTTTATTTGAACAGTGTAGACTTCGTAAACGATATTGATTTTCTCAGCGGACGATGGGGACCCCACACGTTGGTCGCTAATCGAATACATTTTTCGAAAGCATATTGCGAAGTTATATTCGGCCTTGAGCTTAAAACTATTGCCGAAGCGCTATAGATTCTATTGCTACACGTAATTTTTCGGCGAAATAGGGTGAACGGACCCCTCTGGAAGGGTGCTTATAACATTTATTCTTGTAAATTCTTACCCCACCCATCCTTAACACAAACTTGCAAAATTGAACAATATGTTATTACATTAAATTAGTCATCAGATATTTTAGTAATTAGCTTATCATTGACAATCCATCATAGATAAACTTTTTCATATATAATTTTTGATTAATACATGTATGTAATTTTTTTTGGTATTATGCATTTATCCATAGATAAATGGTGAATGTATGTATAATTTGCTGTGTCAAAAATAGGTGAAAATTCAATTGTTATTGTATTCAGGTTTGATGTATTTAAGTCCTAATATTATAGTCATCACATTACATGGAAATAAGTTCATAATAATTTAAATTAGATGTAGGAAGAATTTTATAGTATAAACAGTAATTTAATAGCCAAACGGAAATATAATTATGAAAAATTACCAAAAATATACTCAGTGCACTTTACACAGTAAGATTATTTACAGAAAAAATAAAATAAATTTTAATTAAAATTGATTTATGCCTCTTATAACAATATTGTCTATGTATATTATTTACTAATTTATCGAAAAATTAGTACAAGAGCACTGCTTATTTCTGGATAAATGTTTTTGAATAGACTCATGATACAGTTGTAAACATAAAAATACTAATACAGTGTGTGTAAAACAGAAGATAATATTAAAAATATACAAATATATAAACAAAAAAAAAACTATACATTTAGCTGTATAAAAAATGGAAGTAGTTTTCCTTGAGATATTTAAACATTGGGTATGAAACAATTTGTATTTATGGAAAACAAGACATTTTTTTTATGGAATAGGATGGCAAATGAGCAGGCATGTCATCTGATGGAAAGCAATCAACTCTGCCCATAGACATCTGCAGTGCCATACGCAGTGCAGAAATGTTGCTGTGGAAGAACAGTGTCATCCAGAACACAACCACTCACTAGACGAAGCGTAGTAGGCAGGTAATGCTACCACTCAGACAGTAGTTTTCATGCGGGAGTGTGGTACTTCTCCGGGCAAGCCAGCCCATTCATGCTACAAACAAATAATATACCATTCGTGACAAAGTATTCATCTGCAGCGTGGCTCGACCACTTCAAAAATAAATCAAGAGAAAAGTGTGTGTCCAAGAAAGAATTGACAACACCAGAGGTATATACCTCTGGTGATGCTATTTATTTGTAGCAGTAATAACTTTGTAAGGTGAACAATGTGCATGTTTGCCTGCTCTACTGAAAAGCAAGTGCAGTTTATGTATAATATAATCACCTGTTTATACTTCATTGTATAACTATTAACAAAAGTGTATTCCACACCCATATTTGCAGATTAGTATGCAAACAGTACTAATGTAAAATGGACAAGTGGTCTAATTATGAAGCCACAACAATTAGCCCCGCAAATAAATTAAGATTCCGACTAAGCCATATTAAATTGATATACATATGTTTCAGCAAAGTGTTATTATACCGACAAAAAGGTTCACTTAATATAATTATTTTTAATCTAACATTTAAAAGTTGTGCAACAAAATTCAGTGTTTTTTATCGAACTCCTCTGAAACAACTTGACAGATTTTTATGAAATTTTTTTGGTAGGTCTGAGAATAGGTTGTAAACTATTTTTTATAACTATACCTAGAAATAATTTATATGGCAAAACAATGTTTGCCAGGTCAGCTACTTTTTGGATATGCATTGTTGTTTTACTGTACCTTAATTTTTTTATCAAATAGGTAGGCAAACTAGCAATATGTTCACCAGATGGTAAGTAATCACTATTGCTCAAATATGTGTAATACTAAGGGTGTTGCAGACTCAGTCTCAGAAAATAATTGGAGTGGAAGAAGGACTTAAAACAGGTGAAGAGGGAAGTAAGGGATGCGGAGAAGAGTTAGGCTTTTCGAACTCTGCAATCGTTTTACGATATATGGTAACAAAAAAAAATTATATTATGTGAGTATGTGGTACCGTGAAAGCAGTTATTTCTACATAACGGACAAACTATTGAATTTTATTTTTGTAGATGTGTTAATTTGAATACAATTGATTCTATATGAGCCTGTATTTATGTTTCCATTGAATGTAAAATCAAATCAAGTCAAGTCAAGATACATATAAGGTTATAGCCCCACAAGTGTTTCCTGTATTATTAGCATATACATATATAAAGCAGAGGCTAATATTTTTTTTTGGAAAAATAGACATGCTTAATCGGATCGATCGATAGTAGATAATTAATTACTGCTGCTATCGACATTATAATATGAAGGGCATCACAGATATGTTACTTACCTAAGGGAACGTTTTGAATAATTGATATATGGGACGGGTAAAGAAATAAGCCTTATGGATCCATATGAAATATCATTACATACTGTTGATATTCTCTGAACTTGTGGTACTTTATGTATGGTTGTCTGGAAGAAATCACTTTTACCGATAAGACCCCCATAAATATTTCAATCAATAATTGTTTTATTGATTGTAATATACATATTTAATTGTTTTATTGATTGTAATATTTATAAAAATTATATTACGGCATATTTTATTCCTGAAATAGTGAAATTTGTGTGCGCCAATGTGTGCCACGTATATAGACTACAAAAGAGATATAAGAAAATGATCATTTGTAATTAAGGGGAATAAGGTTATAAAAATAGATATAGTGTACATCCGCAGGTTATTTTACGGCATATTATATTCCCGAGATAAACTAACGTAGGGTTAAAACTTTTTATTCTAACTGCAAAATAAATATGTATGTCAGGTTTATAGACTACAAAAGAGCCCGGGTAATATAAGTGGAAGATATGGGGAAATTATCATTATCTAACTAAGGGAAATAAGGTCAGAAAAAAATTTTAAGAGTACATCCGTCTTGTAGGAAAATTATCGAATTTACGGCGTATTTTATTACTTCCTCGATAGACTAACGTAGGGTTAATATTTTTTATCACTACTGCGCATATAAATTTGATGTAACTTTTATGGAGGTGTGCCTGCTATGTGAGGCAGATCTTATTTTTGTATTTTTCTCGAATGTTGACTATTAACCAACAAGCGGGTTGCCAGATAGTAAATATGTAATGAAAACCGTCCATAGCCCATTTTTGGGTAAGGATCTGAATCTGTTAGTACTTGAAGTTAGTATTTCACAGTTCTCATCGGAGTCAAGGTCCTCCATTTATTATAAAAGACATTCAAACTTTCGTAACCAGTTTGGATAACGATCGATATCGGTGTTCCATTGCCACTTGAAATTTGAAAGTCATCGTATCGATAATTGGCCAATAAATCGATATGTTCGTTTTTACGAGCACTCCGATTATTAACTGGATACAGATGATATTAGAATATATGAAAGTCATTTATTTTTGCTACTGTTGTGCTGTTCTAGGCAGGGTTGTTGTTGATGTACGTTTCAGTTAAGTCGGCGAAAATTGATGGTGGTGTAGACTATTTTCATTGACATCATCTGGTATCTATAGATTGATAAATGAAGAAAAAACGTGGTAACCCTAATCAAGGGTATTTCCGCGTGGGAAATTTATTTCCGTGTGGGATTGGCACACTTAATGTTCATATAAAGAAGCGCAGAAGTATATAAAAAAAAAACAAAAAATTCATTAACTGTGGTCGAATTTGAACCAATGGATGACTACTTGTTTTTTATTTCACTTTTAATTATCCCACTTTTATTTATAGCACGGGCCTCCCCATTTCTGGTGGAACGGACGACGACACTCGGAATAAATATCTGTAGGCCATACATATATTAATTCCGATTCGATCCCCGTGATCGAACCCGCGGCCAATGACTCCTGGGACGAGGGGCCCCGTCACTGAGCTGATATTTATAATTAGGTGACGCTTCTTGGGGGAGGCCTATCTCCAACAGTGGACTGCCGCCTTAGCTTACTGAGGTATAGCTGTTCTTTAAATTTTCTTACAGTGATAGGTTATAAAGTCTGTCTTTAGACAACGAGAAAAAAAATGTCCATAAGAATTTGAACTCACTGCCTTTGGCTGCGCAATGGGGTGTGTGACCAATAAGCCAAACGGTCGTCGTACATTGGATGTGTAAAAATAACATTAATTGCCGCTAATCGTCACTTGTTAACGTGTACGCAAATTAATTTTGTCGGTCTGTCCGTGTCAGCTATTTTGGCATACAAATTAGTTACATACACACTTGTGTATAATTTTTTTTAGTTATAACATAGTTTTTATATATAGTTTTGGAAATTGTCATTGACTTGACATACATATATACATACATATTGTCATGCCTGTTTCCCGTAGGGGTAGGCAGAGACCACAGACCTCCATTCGCCACGATCCCGGCACACCTTCCTTGCTTCCTCCACACTCATCCATCTTTCCTCTTACATTCATCGTAGCTAAACGGCTCTCCGTTAGTCGCTTTTCGCCCTCTTGGGCATTAGGACGTGACGGGTGGCGAACCAAGTCGCCGTCGTTTTTAAACAAATTAGGTTTATTCAAATTCGTGTTAGTGAATCCCACGAGCCGCAAGGGAGGATGGAGGTCAGTTTCAGCAGAGACCCGCATGCTTAGTAAGGTACTATAGTATCCGGAGGTTCCCGATCCCGGGACGGTCGGCACGCTTGCGACTAAGCTCGCCCCTAGCCACGCAACCATTGACATTGTTGTTGTAAATTTCTTTATTATATTCAAATCTACTACGATAATAAAGACGACCTCTCAGAGTTTCGTTATGCCTGCGCACCTAGACTAGTCGCTGTAGGGAAAGCTTGGTAAACTGGGGTTTCTCAACCACAAACTCCTTGTGTGACTGTGAGAGAGCCATACAAGCAATCACACACTTGACATTCTGCTGTCTGTGCCCTGTCACCTGCTCAACAGATGGCAACAGATGATGCGTGGATGATCAGTGGCCAAGTTCTGGGCTGACAGCGTCTGATGCCTGGTGACTCGACGAAGAGAAAGAACTCTGAAGAGATCTTTTTGAGTTTGTTATATATTTTTTTTTATAATTTCTATTTCTGTTCTTAAATTACAACAGAGAAATGTTAGTAGTTCCCACGTGCAGTCGTGCGGTTAGAAATTATCCTTTAGTCACGGACGGAAACTTTAATTATTGTATCATCTAATCACTTCTTTCCACGCACCACAACTCTATGGTAAAGCTACTCTGTGGAGCTACCATCTGAACCGATACGACATTGGAACCCTCAAAAAACATGTATACTGATATCTCAAAGGCCAGCAACGCAATTGCTTTCCCCGTTTCCTTGCTTGCTATACTCTGTGAAACCAGTTACCTTCAGCGGTATTTCCGATACGACATTGGAACCTTCGAAAAACATGCCTCTACTCATATCTCGAAGACCGGCAACGCATCTTTTGCCAATGGTGTTGCAGATGTCTATGAGTTTTGTGGATTTCTTCCCATCAGGCGACACGTGTGCTCGTATGCCTCCCTATCCAATTAAAAAAAGACTAGAAAGTAACTCCTGACTAGGTTATTGGTGAAACTACCGCATTCACATCCAATGGTCATGTGTTCGATTCCTATATCCAGATGGACATTAGTATAATCTACAGGTATTTATTCTCAGTCTTGGTGCTCTTGTCATATTGTTATTCTAGTCATATTATAATAGTTGCTGCGCACTTTTGAGCCACTATTAATAATATGGTAAAATTTTACACCTTTTCAGGACCAATGATTGTATGTACAGTCAAGTCTTCTATAACGCGTTTTCCATATAACGCGGAGTGCAAAACGGGACAGCTCTCTTACAACGAGGTCTCCTTATAACGCGTTTTTTATAAACGAACATTCTAAGAACTTTGAAGATCAAAAGTTTCATACGATTAATTTTTTTTTTGTTGAGAATATTTTCTTTTAGTTTCAATTTAAATCCAAGTCTATAAAGATTTACATAACCATTGTAACGAGGTACGATCTAATCGCGTTAAAGGAGACTTGACTATACATTTAAAGATTGATCAAGCTACGCGATATTCAGCGCTGGTTCATTACAGACGAGGAATTTCGTTTGTCAGCGAGATTAACACGAGGCGTTCTTTATCCCGACTCTGAAGAAGTAACGTCTGTTATCAAAGGGAGCAAAAAATTCACTGCACTGCATTGCAGGATAAAAAAGCATGTTCAGTGCTTTGTGATTGCACTGGGGCGTCAACATAAGGGTTGTAATATACTGAGCTGTATAATGTTCGGTGTTATTTGTTAAATATATTCTAGACAAAATGTTTTTCAACATCTTTATCCGCTTCCTTTTTTTCACTGCTTTTGAAGTTTCGTGTCATTTTTTTTATTTTTATTTATTTATGGCCCATCAAAAGGAATAAAATGCATTATACATTATTCTAAATATTTCTAAAAACATACACAAATGTAATCCTAATTATAGATGGACACAACATTAACATAAAGTGAAAGCAAACAAATCAAATAATTACACAGACTTAAATGTTATTTTCAATAACTCTTTACGACGCAGTGTGAAGTGCTGATTGTTTTTTTAAATTATACATATATATTTTTAGACTTTTTCACATGTTCTCTGAATCTCACACTAGGATTCCCATTGTTGTTGGAAACTAGGCTCTTCCTTTAGTTATTAGTGCAATGTAAGAACACAATTGAAGAAAAACGCCGATTGGCTCGCACGGAGATAATGGTCGCGGGTTCGATCCCCGCATTGGAATAAATATATGTATGACTTACGGATATTATATTTATTTTGAGTTGGGTAAACACGCCACTCCGCATTGGACAAGCGTGGTGGGTTGACGTTCGTTCCTCCAGAAATGGGGAGGCTCGTGCTCAGCAGTGGGACATATATGAGCTGTGAAAATAAAAATAATGCGACAGAAGTTTCGGAAAAACACACCGTACTGGATCACCATTTATCCAAATTTGGAACGTTCACAAATTCTCACGTCTAAGCATCGGCAATTGCCAATTGAGTTTATCATCTGTATTAATTGACCATACCACAAATTCAGAAGACAAAAGTCTTCAACCAGTGCGTCCTGCCCGTACTCTCTTACGGTACCGAAACGTGGACACTGACGGTCCGTCTCCTCGACAAGCTCAAAGTAGCTCAGAGGGCTATTGAGAGGGCTATGCTCGGGGTTTCTCTGGTGGACAGAATTCGATATGAAGAAATTCGCCGGAGAACCAGAGTTACCGACATAGCTCTTCAAGTTAGCAGACTGAAGTGGCAATGGGCTGGACACATTTATCGGAGAACCGACAATCGTTGGAGTAGACGAATGCTGGAGTAGAGACTGCGGCTCGGCAAACGTAGTGTTCATTGCAACCTTCAAAAAACAAGGCTACACTTTCTTTAAAGACGGGCAAAGCTTCTGCACTGTCTATGGCACTGTGGATGTCTATGGGCGGCGTTGATTGCTTTTCATCAGGTGACATGCCTGCTTGTTTGTCTCCCTATGCCATAAAAAAATCTAATTTGTTATTTGAAAGAAATTACGTCTGACGGTTCTGCTACTTTTTAATAATATTTATTGTATACTGTATACTTACATATGACGAGTTTTATCTGCCGTAAGCCCGACCAAGAGGACTTAGGGCTAGAAGAAGAAGTTAATAACTAAAGTAACGCATACTTTTTACTATCACATAATACGAAGTGTAGTAAATGGCAGATTTTTTAAAAAAATTATAATTGAATCACTTGATTCTTATTTCTAATATTAAAGCAATAAATATATTAAGAACAGTGGAAGCTTTTGCAACAGTTTCTTTAAAAGCTTTCCAGCGTGCCGACGGAAAAGCAACGAGCATAAAGCATTCTGATTAGATCTCTTTATGGTCTAGTTCCATTTAACATTTTACATAACTGGCCGACATAATGTAGAGTGTAACAATGGCATACAATGTAACTGCTGGTGTGAGCCACGCTTATATTAATAAGGCTTCCTACAAACATATAGAATACACATATCGACGCAAAAAAGCGAAATCAAAGCTTACCACCGAGCCCAAAAAACATTAGATTTTTGGAAAAATTGTATCCCATCACTCATTCAAAAACAGCCAGTTTCAACGCTGTACAAAATTTCGTAGAGCTGTGCTACTGGACTGATTGACGTGATATTTTTTTCTCATCCGAATATGAAATATTTTTTCTCTCATCCATGCAATATAGGCGTCGCGGACGCGTTACCGGCCATTGAGATATTTGTATGGCTTCGGAAATACTACTGAGGTTGGTTAGTTTCACGAAGTCATAGTGCTCAGTGACTACCGATTGGCTCAGTGGCGGGGCACACAGAGTCCATGGTCGCGGGTTCGATTTTTTTTTCATTCGAGTCATTTATAGCATTTTCGTTTTTTGTATCGATATATAATACATATATGTATGTCTATATATTAATAAATTCAGTTGTGGATTAATGATAATTTATTATGTACTCATATGTATATGAACAAAATATTGTCTTGCCAACATTCAACGCAATGGAAAGAAGCATTTTGAAATTAAGAAGAGTACAGAGGATGAGAAATGTAGACATGCGGAGGAAAACGTAAATAAAAGATTTTCTCGAATACTGTCTAAAAAATAAATGGAAATGGGCAGGGCATGTTGCGAGATGAAGGGATAATAAGTGGAGATAACAAAATGGCTGCGTCCAGGAAGGAGGAGCAGGAAAAAGTAGTGTAGGAAGACAAAAGAGGGCAGACGACATTGTAGATACAGCAGGAAAAAACTGGATGAGCCCAGCTCTAGACAGAGAGAAATAGTTAAACATGGAGGAGGCTTTTACCCAAAAAGAGACCACACAATAAAAAATGTAAATATGGCAAAAAAATGTGGGAAATAAAGCTATAGTAATAATATTATAGTGATGTATGCTGTAGCGTGCCAGCCGTACTAATTATGGCGACAGACGGGATCTTTAGGGGGTTTTTATCTTCGATCTAAATCTCTTCTAAATGAAATTGATTTATTAATGTATCACTGTACATTTTATATTTATTGCATATTCTAATAATACATTTTATATTAATGAATTCCACTTTTCACTTTACATTTTATATTCAATCCGAATTTCTTATGTCGGACAAGTGACATTTCTATCCAAAGACGTCAGTCGAAATAATAATATTGTTTTTCTAAAACAATTTATTTGTTTTTTATTTTAAATATTAATAGGTGGATAGTCAAAAGTTTTACTTAGCTATGATCCGCGACAAGCAAAACAATAACAGAAAATTAATAATGTATGTTTTTTGTGCTGGATGAAGTGGATTTTATTTGGAACTTAAACCAAAAACTTACCTAAAATCGGCCATCAATTATCCACCCACCTTATCGCGGATCTTAGCTAAGTGAAACTTTTGACTATCCACATAGTGATGGATTTCCGCAAAGTAACGCCTGACTCTATCAATAATTTTAAATTTTAAAATTACGAATCTAAAAAGAAGTAATATAATATAAAAGGTTTTATTATATTCAGTCAAAAAGTTTTAATACATTAGTGATAAATTTATCAATGTATCACTATAGTACTTATTTTTGTTACTGCAGAATAATCATGTGTATGTTTAAACGTATCTGTCCTTAAGGAAATAAACTATATAAAGATAATGTCGCCCGCTTTTTCATTCATCTTATTAAGATCAGTCGTTGCCCGAAACGGCGATATATCTGAAGGCAAATTTTACTTTTACAACTTATGCGTCAGTCTATGGTTTAGTCATCTCTCGATCCCGTGTTTGTGGCATTCGATCACAATTTAATTATAAATGCGGATTGTAACGTGCGCGTGAGTAGGTAACGTGACATGTATTATACTTAGTATCATCTTTTTGCATTACTGACCCCGACACCTGATCGACCCAGCGCTGCGGATGTCTGCGGGCGGCTTTGATTGCTTTGCATCAGGTGACACGCTTGCTCGTTTGCCTTCCTATCCCATTAAAAAATAATAATAAAAGGATCTACCCGTTCGACGAGATCTTGGTCATCGACGATTCGAACAGCCCGACGTTGCATGCAATCAAGAGCAAGTCCATTAAATCTATCTTTTTCTAAGAGTGCCTCTCCGACTTGCGAAGGTTGGCAGCCAATTTGTCACAACTTTCCTCCTCCTTCGCGAGGTGCAGCAGTTTTTGAGCACTCACTATCTCGGGCTACTCCCTGATATTACGTAGCCAAAACTTCCTACTTAATATTATAAATGCGAAAGTTTGTGAGTATGGATGTATGTTTGTTACTCTTTACGAAAAACTACTGGACGGATTTGGATGAAACTTTACAGTAATATAGGTTATACATCGAAATAACATATAGGCTACAATTTGTAATGATTTTATGTAATTTTGGTCGTAATATAACGATACATGTCAATTAAGTCGGAAAAAAATCTGGCCTCTGAGAGCTATCTTGGCGTACGCTGCCTAAACCATCGGAGTTACACAAAGATGATGTAACGTAGGATTGTTTTTCTTGAATAGTTCTAAATAAAAGCCGTGTGGCATAGTAGCTTCCAAATAAAAGATATCCGCGACAGCGTATATCTTTTATTTGGAAGCCACTATGACCAAAATTGTGAACCATAAATTAAGTAAAAGAAATATATTTATTTTAAATGATCTGTCACGAAACTTAATGTGGCAGACCAAATTCCACGCGAGTGAAGCCGCGGGCCAAAAGCTAGTATTTTATATATAGACTAATTTATTACATCTATAAATGATCAGTATAAAATCGTGTACAAAGAAATAATTATGGTCAAAACGGAGTACGATTTGCTGGAAGCAGTTATTGCAATTAAAGGAACGGTTCCGCCCGACGGCGACTCCGATCGGCAGCGTGCACTTCGTTCTTTTTTGTCGCTACTGCGGGTCATTGTTCCGCTTTACTTTTTGTCCTGACGCCGTCTGACTTTCCAACTGGACACTGGAGCGGTCGCTTCGTACGTCGTTGCGATTACCCATTAGTTTATTTCGGTCACTGAAACCTCTAGAAGTGCCTTTTTTTTAATAGAAAAACGGGTAGAAAGAATCGAAACTACGTCTCGGTCTACGGTGTCACTCCCATACCCCGCCATAACGCCGTTACGTCGCCAGTGCGATGTGTATATGCTACACGATATACAGGCTGGACATATTGATTGTAACGACTTGGTCCGTGCTTTATATTTCAGAGTACCCAATCGTCGTACCCGGTACACAGAACTATTTTATACAAATCTTGAAGTAAATACGAACTATGCACGTAATTCCATCCTTAGCCGTATAGTCAACACATATATGAGTTTTATTCAGATATAGATTTGTTCAGGATGTCAAAAAGGACTTTTAGAAAAATACTCAAGAGTGAAGATGCATTAAATTAAATCGCACACACTCAAAAACACACACATACATACATACATACATACACACACATACACATAACACTTAACACTTCTACACCGGCCGCTTACACGAGATTCTCTCACGTACGCGGTCGGTTCTCACCCCCTAGACCTTAGGGTCTGTGGGACTAATAGGGACTATAGTTACTAAAGTTCAATCCTCCCCTACATGTTTAACGTAGAATCATTACGAGTTTAAAATCAGCACACACACATATGTGTACCTCCGACACGGCGTCAGGCCGATGGAGTCTGCGATTTGCGCAGATTCCCAATTATATTTTACTTGCCCGCGGGCTTTCAGCCCGCGGGCCCTGAATACGATGAAGCTGTTAAAGCCAATAGGCTACCAGCATTAACATCTTCGAATCCAACACATACACATCTACTCACAAAATTTTATTCTCAACTTAACTTAATAATTTCTTAATTTATAACTTAACTTAATAATTTTTTTTTATATTTGATATGTCTTCTAGTTTACTAGTAGTAGTGTAGTACTTCTAGTTTGTAAAAGTAATATATTTAAGCCCAAACTTTGTGAAACTATTTTGGTTTTTATTGCTTGTTATATTATTTTTAAGTAAGAAGTTGTGTAATGAAACTGTTGGATTATCTAATAAATAAATAACATTTTTCACATCGAAAAGTATCATGTATCGGAATTTCGGGTCCGGTTGAAGTGGTTGCCTATCCGACGGCGTCGAGATACTCACATTCTTTCTTTACTTTACTCTGTACTATATCATCCCAGATCTCAGATCTTCAAGAGCGTTTCCAGTTTCTTGTCCCCAGAGATCAACCCTGTCGCACGTCCTCCTCCCTTCTCCTTCGTATTCCTCCGCATTCTTCCAGCCGTTACGGTGGCTCATTCACTGCGCAGTGCGCTTGTGGAACTCTCTCTCACATACTATACGTGATAGCCTCTCACTGGATGTATTTAAGAGAAGAATTAAAGAACATTTCCTTTCAATATAAGATATTTATATATGTATATATTTATGTGTATATTATATATATATGTATCCTCTTATTTATATATTATATATTATTAGTATTTATATGTTTATATATGTATGGTATGTATTGTTATGTATATTATTATTATATTTTGTTGTTGTACACTTATTTCTATCCTCACAGCTTATCTTATCTCTCTTTCACTCCTGGGTTTGCTGGAAGAAAACTCAATTTTGAGTTAATCTCGCCCTTGTACATCTTCTTTCCTTTTAATTCTTGTATGTTGTGTTTTGTGTACAATAAAGTATTAAATAAAATAGAAAGATAAACAAGAATTAAATTAGTAATGTTGCAAATATACAATCAACTTCTTAATAAGAATACTGTCACTTTCTTTTCGTCTTCGAATATAGAACGAACAACATCGAAAACTGCAATTCGTAAAGCAATTTATGCAAATTAGCCATAAACGAGTCGAGCTTAGTTTCTGTATTAACATAAATTTGACATTAAAACCGTTATGTAGAATTACTTTTAAAACACTAATGTCACATTCATTAGTAAAATATTTCTATGCTAGGGTTGTATGAATATCAGATATCGGATATAGATAGCTATAATTAACTATCATTCAAAAATTAAAAAGCGAGCCAAGTCGGTCTCGAGGGTCGTCATACGCTCTTAAATGCTTTATAAAATACGTTATTTTT